>JAZHYW010048990.1:0-12826 GCA_037355805.1 Ixodes ricinus | reverse complement strand
TGAGGCGAAAAATAAAAAAGAGCCTGGTGTGAAAGGTCCAGATCACCACCATAGATTCTACTACCAAATACAAGGGCAGTTAAACAATACACAAAGAGATTTTTGTGATTTCGTTATATTTACACTCAAGGGCATTGATATCCAACGTCTTCATAATGGCGCTGGACTCGAGGAAAACTTCAAGTCTTTCCGCAAAGTTAGCCCAGGTGCCAACACCTTTGTCGAAAGCGGTAAGTGCTCGAAACGTCAACAACGTCGGTAGCGACGTGCTGTGCTTGACACTTGACGCTTACCATTCGCTGAGACGAAACTTGCTTGTACGTCTGCCACGAGTCGTCCGATATCAGGTCATCATCGCAACTCCATGCATCTCCCGACAAAACAGGTCCTTATTGTCCGCATGTCTATAGTTAGCAATCATGTGAACTTATAAATTCCCGAACGCCCATCACTTGCCGTCACTAAACGCCGCTCAATCATGGTGTCTTCATGGCTAATAAACGTCTTCCTATTTATACTGATGCTTTTCATCATACTCCTCCTAAGCTGTACTTACAACATAATGTGTGTCGGTACTTCCGAAAATATTGCAACGGCGCTTGTTTTCTGGGAACTATAATGTAACAACCATTACAACATCTTCCGGATCCCGTGAAACACAATATTTCGTTACGTCACTTTTCAGTCGTCATTACAATGGCGAGGTAAATACCGTAAATCGCGAAGCAGTTTACTAGACGTCCGCTTCCACTGGTGTCTTGGAAGATTGAGTCTACTGAGCGTGCATTCCTGCAGAAGAATTTTTCATTGACAGAATATTGACACGTCAATCAACAATTGATTCCTTCTTGGTAAGATTTATTGCGAAAGCCCGTCGCAACCGCCGAACCGCATGTCCCTATATCAGCCTGCCATTCTCGCATAGAAAAAATTGGGTGCTGGGGATATTTATACAGCGTGTAGTTGGTCAGCCATTTAAAGTTGCGACGAGTCACTCGCTGTAGATGAGCAATTTAGCCAGTGCGGTACAACCGCTAGCCTGGGGTCTTTAACGTGCACCACGCAGTAGTGATACACGACCGCACGCCGGTACGATGCTCATCCAGATCGAAACGGGCAGGGTGGGGCTCGAACCCAGGATCCCTGAGTTCTGCAGCGCGAGCTTTCGCTCCACGCGCTCGAGCTGGTGTGCGCTTTAACCCACTCGGCCACCGATCCCCCCCTTTTTTTTTTTTTTTTTTCCAAACATTTTTATTAAAAGTTTGTCTATTTACAAAGTTTTAAAATGATCACATTGGTTGCCATACACCTATCATGTCAGTGAGCTCTGTTTAACAGGCGAGGACCGCGATTCACACACAAATTCAAAATGTAACTCGCTCAATCATTTCTCTGTAGCGTCACATGCACCCCAGCCACTCGCGCAGTGGCCCGGGAATTCTTATTTACCATGAGCCTTCAGAGCGCGGTTGTGCAAACGCGCTCCAAATAGCGACCAACATTCAAGCCCTTGTTGCTCCGTCGCCTCAAGAAGGCTGCTCACGTACAGAAAGCCGTCGCAGAAGTGTTGCCAGGCGGGCTTGGATCCCTCTCGGACCTCCAAGTGATCCGTCCTCGACCGCCACAGTGCATATAGACCGAGGAGTGCCAGCAGCTCCCATGCCCTACTCTGCGCACTGTCGCCGAAAAGCAGAAACTTCGCGCTCTTCCACTCTACGTAAAGATCTATCTGCAGCACTGCTCGAAGTTCTGCCCAAAAAAGCTCCGCATTCGTACAGTACAAAAACACATGTTCAAGTGTTTCGGGAAACGGACACAACGCACAATTTGTTGACCACGGTTCAAAGAAACCTTTTCTAACCAGCCACGTCTTGACCGGCAGTACTTCGAAATGGAAGCGTAGAAAAAATTCTTGACTGCCGTTCTGACAGGGTATCTACGTAATCGACGAAATACATCCGATTTTTCCGCACTTCCCGGAAAGCTGCGATAGAGTGGGGGCGGTATGAGCAAATCAACTGTGTCCCAGTAAAGAGATTTCTTTCTAACTTTCTGCAGGTACTCGTCGGAAAAGCGGGCTCGGAAAAATTCCTTCGCCGCTGCTATTTCCTGGTAGAACTTCAGAACACGTGCCCGGAAGTCCCCAGTGTCTCCCTCGAGCCACGGCCCCAAATAGCTTCCTCCCAGCTCTTTAAACGCAGAAATCACGAGAGGATTGTCTTGATCGCGGAAAAAGAGGAAACGCTGTACTTTCAGCTTAAGTTCTACGTTTACAAGACCCAACCCTCCTTTCTTCTGGCTTACAAATAGGTTGTCACGCCTCATACGTTCAAAACACGAGTCCCAGATAAACGTTGCGAAAAATCGATGAACCTTCGCTACGTCACTTTGGGAGCACGGCAACACTTGTGCCGCGTACCAAACGGTCGGGAAGAAAACAGAGTTGCAAATAAATGCGCGATTGAACAAAGAGAGTTCCCTGGCATGCCAGTCAAGCACCTTGCCTCTGAGGCGATTAATGTCCAAACAACCGCATCGGCCACTCAGTTGCTCTGCGGTCAAGCTGAGCCCTAGATAGTTCGAAACGCACGTCGTCCAGGTGACACCGAGGAACTGCTCCGGTTTCAAGTCCCAGTCTCCAAGCCAGGCTCCGACAGATTTGTCTGTGTTCATCGCCGCACCCGAGACACTGCAAAAGTCTGCGATGTGTTGGGTTACAGCGCGCACTTGCGTCCTTGACGAGCACAACACCGTGACGTCGTCCGCGTAGGCGAGCACTTTAAGCGTACCCGACGCCAGGGACAGCCCACGGATGCTCGCGTCACCGATAATGGCCCTGCACAACGGTTCCAGGTACAATGCGAACAGAATAGGCGACATCGGGCAGCCCTGTCGAACGGATCGGGTAACTGCGATGGGAGCCGTCCTGTTGCCGTTGACCAGGAGCCGCGTCGTGATGTCACGGTAGCACAGCTGCACATACCGTAGCAGTCGCGAACCGATCCCACACTCCTCCATGAGCCGGAAGAGGAACGAATGGCGAACCCGGTCGAAGGCTTTGCTCAGATCTACTTGAAGCACTGCCACTGGACGCTTCAACACCTGCGCTGCCTCGCACACGATTCGCATCGCGTGCAGGTTGGTGCTGATGGTCCGTCCCTTGATGCCGTAGGCCTGGTGCTCTCCGACGACTTCCCGTAGACCCCACTCCAGCCGCTTGGCCAGAATCTTGGCTAGGATTTTGTAGTCGCTGGTTAGCAGACTGATGGGCCGGAAATGGTCAACCTTCGGGGTACCCTTTGAGGTTTTCTTCTGGATGAGCACCGTTACCGCCTGTCGCATGGATGGCGGCAGCAGTCCTCGCTTCAGTACGTCGGCGTATACGTCTCGTAAGATAGGACACAGCTGGGCTGAGAACGTCTTGTAGAACTGGCTACCGAGCCCGTCCACTCCTGGCGATTTGCGCGGAGCTAATTTCTTAATGGCTTCCTCGACCTCTGATGCCGTTATTTTCCGGTTCATTTGTTTTCGGACCTTTGCGGATATCTTGGGCAGCGCCACTCCAGTCGTTTGGAGAACGCCGTCGTCCTCCACTCTCGTGAACAGGTCGGTGTAGGCCTGCAGAAACGCGTCTTCTGATTTCTTCTTGCCGGGTAACCTCGACGTCGCCTACTTGGAGCTTCCCGATCTTGTTGCGTGAAGCGTGCTGGCGTTCCTTCGTCTTGAATATTTTGCTCGGCTCTTCATCTCTCTCGAGGAACAGCGTTCTGCTTCGGACCATGGCACCGCGGTACTCCTTCTCGAGGAGCTCCAGAATACTGCCCTTGCAATCGCGGATATCTTGAGTGAAGAGTCCCGGGGAACGGTTTTCCTCTGCGATGAGGATTTCCAGGGTCTTCGTCAAGCGGCGCTTATCCGCCCTTTCGCGCGCCGCTTTTTCCTGACTGTGCCGGAACGCTTTGAGCTTGACGTCCTCTTTCAGCTCCTCCCAGGTTACCGCGTTCATGGGCGCACCTCCCGTTTTGCCCTCAAGAAGGTCCTTTATCTGCGTGCGCGGTTGTTCGTCCTCGATGAGGCTTTCGTTTAGCTTCCAGCCGCTCCACCAAGAGGACTTCTGGGTTCGCGGCACGGGTCTACCCAGCGTTACCGTGACCAGAGCGTGGTCCGAGAACGCCAAGGGTAGGACTTCTAACACAGGCGTCGTTGCTGAAAATTCTCCCGAGAGGTAGATACGATCTAGTCGAGCATGGCAATTTTCTTGTCAATGTGTGTACGTTGGGTCGACTGTTTTCCGTTGTCCTTAGATCACCAGGTCAAAGTCGCAGCAGTTTTCGCAGTTCCGCCCGGCTGACGTCCGCTTTCAGCCGCTTCGAGCAATCGCTCTCGGCCAGCACATAATTAAGATCGCCAGCCACAATCATTCGACAAGGTGTGTCGAAATACTGGCGAAGATTTTTGAAACAGTCCCTTCGCTCAGTCGTGTCATTAGGTGCATACACAGAAACAAGCTTGTGAAGCTGTCCACAGTGCAGCATTTCTACATTATTGGTGACGCGAGCATTCGTTGGCTGTCCCTGGCGTCGGGTACGCTTAAAGTGCTTGCCTACGCGAACAACGTCACGGTGTTGTGCTCGTCAAGGACGCAAGTGCGCGCTGTAACCCAACACATCGCAGACTTTTGCAGTGTCTCAGGTGCGGTGATGAACACAGACAAATCTGTTTGGCGCCTGGCTTGGAGACTGGGACTTGAAACCAGAGCAGTTCCTCGGTGTCACCTGGACGACGAGCGTGCCGAACTATCTAGGGCTCAGCTTGTCCGCAGAGCAACTGAGTGGCCGATGCGGTTGTTTGGACATTATTCGCCTCAGAAGGAAGGTGCTTGACTGGACTTCCAGGGAACTCTCTTTGTTCAATCGCGCCTTTATTTGCAACTCTGTTTTTCCCCGACCGTTTGGTACGCGGCACAAGTGTTGCCGTGCTCCCAAAGTGACGTGGCGAAGGTTCATCGATTTTCGCAACGTTTATTTGGGACTCGTGTTTTGTTTAGGACTCGTGGCAACCTATTTGTAAGCCAGAAGAAAAGTGGCTTGGTCTTGTAAACGTAGAACATAAGCTGAAAGTACAGCGTTTCCTCTTTTTCTGCGATCAAGGCGATCCCCTCGTGATTTCTGCGTTCAAGGAGCTGGGAGAAAGCTTCTTGTGGCCGTGGCTCGAGGGAGACACAGGGGACTTCCGGGCACGTGCTCTGAGGTTCTACCAGGAAATAGCAGCGGCGAAGGAATCTTTCCGAGCCCGCTTTTCCGACGAGTACCTGCAGAAAATTAAAAAGAAATCTCTTTACTGCGACACAGTTGATTTGCTCATACCACTCCCACTCTATCGCAGCTTTCCGGGAAGTGCGGATAAATCGGATGTACTTCGTCGCTTACGTAGATACCCTGTCAGAACGGCAGTGGAGAAGATTTTTCTACGCTTCCATTTCGAAGTGCTGCCGGTCAAGACGTGGTTGGCTATAAAAGGCTTCTTTGAACAGTGGTCAACAAATTGTGCGTTGTGTCCGTTGCCCGAAACACTTGAACATGTGTTTTTGTACTGTACGAATGCGGAGCTATTTTGGGCAGAACTTCGAGCAGTGCTGGAGATAGATCTTTACGTAAAGTGGAGGAGCGCGAAGTTTCTGCTTTTCGGCGACAGTGCGCAGAGTGGGGCATGGGAGCTGCTGGCACTCCTCGGTCTATATGCGCTGTGGCGGTCGAGGACGGATCACTTTGGAGGTCCGAGAGGGATCCAAGCCCGCCTGGCAACATTTCTGCGACGGCTTTCGGTACGTGAGCAGCCTTCTTGAGGCTAAGTTGCACGTGTACGTTTGGTACCTTTATATTATTTCACCATCGCTGAGTAAATCTTTTCCATGAGGTTTTCCATGTACCCTCTTTTCAGCAGCACTTGTAAACTTCTCCTGTATTACTTTTTTTATCATTTCGAAATTATTACATGCCGGTGAGCGTGACCAAGCACCATGTTACGCGTTATTTAGTTATGTTAGCGTGATTATGTTTACTTTTATATTTTCATACAATTGCAACATTGTACGACCATGATGACATTCCATGTACCCCCTCTATGTAATGCCCCCTGTGGGCCTTTAGAGGAATTAAATAAATAAATAAATGTTGGTCGTTGTTTGGAGCGCGTTTGCATAAGCGCGCTCTGAAGGCTCGGTGGTAAATAAAATTACCGGGCCACTGCGGGAGTGACTGGGGCGCATGTGACGCTACAAAGAAATGATCGAGGGAGATACATTTTGAATTTGTGTGTGAATCGCGGTCTTCGCCTGTAAACAGTGCTTACTCACATGAGTGTATGGCAACCAATGTAATCATTTGAAAACTTTGTAAATGGACATACTTTTAATAAAAGAGTTGAAAGAAAAAAAAGGGGGGATCGGTGGCCAAGTGCGTTAGCTCACACTAATGGCTAATTTGGGTGGTCATTTCCCGGTAAAATATTTTGCTATATCTCCGGCAAGGGCGTTCGCGTGGTCAAAGGCTGGCGGGTGCAAGCTGTTTGGGTGTCAATTCTCAAGCTCCAAGAGGTCGGGCAGATTGTCTGCCAGACTGTATCCGGTATCGCCACATCCGATTGGGGAAAGGGAACCAAACGAAACAATGCTTGCCGAAAGCGGCAGTTAGCGGGTTCGAGTGGCAAACGAAGCCATCGAGACAGGCAACCCTTCGTGCTCCAAGACAAGATTGCAAAATCAACGAAGACAAAGATAATTTATATTTCAGAAAAAGCCAAAATTTTTGAAAGAATTTGTTTAGCGTGCGCAAGGTCAGTTTGCTCTGAGACACGGGCTGCATCATACATTACTTTGTTTTACAGTTGTGCCGCTGAAAAAAATGTATGCATAGTAATGCAGTTTTGATACTCGAATACGCATTGCAATTTCAAGGGGGTGGGCACAATGAGAAAACTGAGGATTCCAAAAAGGTAATAACAATAAGCTAAATATGAAAAGCGACGCTGGCAAGCCTCCTTGGGACCCTTGTAAAATGGCATCAGTTCCTCGGAAATCCAAACAATGATATATTGAAATTTGACGCGTGTGCGGACAGCCCCATACCGATAGATTAATATGTTTTCCTTTAACTTTATATTTTAAGATCCTCTAAGCTGTGCGGACCGTGTTAATGTTAATAATTCGAAAACTATAGTGAAGCCGCTTGTGTTTACACACATCTCACGGAGTCAGAATTTATATTATTGGCACATACAGCTTACTTATTATACCATAGAATAATCGAGGAAGAAGTTAAAAAAGCTACCGCGTGACCCAGGCAAATAAAAACGCCAGTTGCCGGCGCTTTGTGTTCGGGGGAGAGGGTCACGTGGTGCGCCACTGGCGCGTTTTAAGTCGCCGGTGCCACCGGCATGGGCTCGCCGGTGATTGACC
The DNA here is from genome assembly GCA_037355805.1 of Ixodes ricinus. Classification (NCBI taxonomy): domain Eukaryota; kingdom Metazoa; phylum Arthropoda; class Arachnida; order Ixodida; family Ixodidae; genus Ixodes; species Ixodes ricinus. The sequence continues at coordinate 5,370 of JAZHYW010048990.1, read as the reverse complement.
AACCGAATTCGCCATAAAGCCCCTTCATGTTTCAAAAGTAGCGCAAGGTGCATCGATGCACGAGACATGTGCAACGTGTAGCTCTTGGGAAGATCATGGCGACACAGCGCAGCACTGAGCTAGATTTCAGACGCCATGCTCTTCCCAGAAGTGGCGCGCGGCACGTGTCTCAGTATTTCCAGAACAATGAATGGCACCACTTTTCCCAAAATGGAGGGGTTTTAGCGCACACCAGCTCGGAGCACGTGGAGCGAAAGCTCGCGCTGCAGAACCCAGGGATCCTGGGTTCAATTCCCACCTTTGCCCTTTGCGATCTGGATGAGCATCGTACCGGCGTGCGGTCGTGTACCACTACTGCGTGGTGCACGTTAAAGACCCCAGGCTAGCGGTTGTACCGGACTGGCTAAATTGCTTATCTATACAGCTGAGACAGCAGACACCCACCGAGGCAGACTAACTTCCGGTTGTATAAACATACACGCAACAATTTGCTTTTTGAGCGCTCGTTCGTTTATTCTACCGTTGATTATGGACGTGACGAAAACCTCACATGCGCCAAGTTTTCAATCACCAAGAGTTATACCTTTCTATTCTAACGACGCTAAACCGACTTAAATTAGTTGAGTCGCATTTTCAGAGCTAACGACCACCGCTAGGGGCTCTTTCGCGGCGTCGTTCGCCACAATATGCTCGCTTATTCATACCAATGAATGGCCAAACTCTCCCAATACACGGCTCTGACGCTGCCGCACCATGCCTGCCCTCGATTGACATGTGAATGCCGTAGGAAACAAAAAGACCTTTGCGTAGTGCGGCGCGGTCAGTGCGTGATGAAATCCTGCGGCCGTGGCCTATGCAACAAGGAACGCGCTGGCGCTATCTTCTGTTGGCAAGCCAGGGGACCTATGTTGCGCGTTTTGTACTCCCACGGCGACTATAGGGAGAAGGAAGTGACATCAACAACGCAGCAAACGCATATTAGATTTTAATGCGAATAGCATTCTTTGGATACTTCACGCACTTTTCGTCTATGTATCTATCTATCTATCTATCTATCTATCTATCTATCTATCTGGCTATCTAACCTCTTACGCCGCCGGTCGAAATAAATAAAAAAGACCGGCGCCGGCTGGGATTCGAACCGTTGACCCTTTGATCAGCAGGCAGACGCGCTAACCACAGAGCTAGGAAGGCAGTCATTCAACGCACCCTAAACGGTTGTTTATATCTTTACCATAGGACGCGCTTTACAGCGCTGTCACAGCTACCGGTGCGCGCGCGTTCCATGCACGAGAGGCTCATTCCGCTCTCGTGAGGCTGAGCACGGCCGCTAGCTCACCCTCTCCCGCGCTCGGGAGAGGGTGATGTAGCGGCCGTGCTCAGCCTCACGAGAGCGGAATGAGCCCTCGTGCATGGAACGCGCGCGCACCGGCTAGCTGTGACAGCGCTGTAAAGCGCGTCCTATAGTAAAGATATAAACAACCGTTTAAATACCGTTGGTTGAGACTAGCTGAGACGCCAGAAAGTCTGGTCGGTACCATTTTGAGTGTTTGTGGGTATGGCGCGTGCTTTGCTCGCCTTCCTAAGTGACACAAACGCACGTGCTGGGCTGCGGAGATCGTGCGCAGGGCTGTGAAAGTGTCAACAAATTTAGAATCGCCTCAATTGTGGGCTGGCGTATCTAAAGTGTGCCGGCCACCTGACGAACGCGCATAACTCCGCACCGTTTGATGCTATTCGCATTAACGTAGATAATCATTCCCAAAGGATGGGTTCTGCTGATTTTTCTTCTTGGGAAATTCGTCACCAGCGACTCTCACCAATCAACATCCAATCTGCGTTGGCTGCGTTTTTGACGTCACTTTCCTCTTCCTAGTCGCTGTGGGAGTCCAAAAAGCGCAACATAGGTCCCCAGGATTATGGTAGGTCGTGTCCTGCACAGCCTATCCCGATGGAGAAGTCGCTGCGGGGCGGAGCTCCCTTGATTACATGATCGCCCTCTCTCACCACACCTCACTCTCCTCCTCTCCTTTACTCGCGCGCCGTATTACTATTACTACTACTATGCACGAACTCATCTCTCTTACGTCACGGCGCGGTGGTGGTGCGTCGGGAGCACTTCCGGTCTGGGGCTGTGGGCGGAAGTCCCCATGTGAGACGTGTATTCCTGCGTTGTTTTGAAAGGAACCAGACAAAGACCTACCTTCTCCTCAAAACGCCGCGACTGGGGCTGTACCAAAAGGGTCGAAAAAGGTTTGAAGGTTAGTTTTCATGCGCTCGGTGCGTCCGAGAACTTGGATATGTGCAGTGAAAAGGAATAAAACAGACGCCGTTGGACCACGATTGCTTGGGCGGGAAGCACTTTGAGTTGAATTCACGGATACTTGTAGTCATCAGATTTATTTGTTTTGTTCCAACATCAACACAGGAAAACCGTCAAGTTGTACGGACCACCTGCGGACTACATTCAGTGCATCTTCAAGTTCGAACGGCCACCTGATCGTCCGAACTGTCGTATGCTCTTTCAAACGCTTCTGCTTGTCGTCTGCTCTTTTAGACGGTACCGGCCCGTAGACCAAATGTTGGCCCGGTACTTGCTATAAGAAATAAATAAGTGCAGGCCTCAAAAGACCTAAGTTGGTTGGTAAGCAGGCTCGATGTAAACAGTAGATACAAGGATATGTTGTTATTGTTACGAGTGGCCATCACCGACTTGTTATGCCTGATTCACTTGCTCCGATTCTGCTTGCGATTTTCAGTATCGACGTTGACCATCTCAGCCACGGTTCACGCTATTGCAGCCCGAGCGATGTCGCGACTGACAATTGCGAGCGAAATCTCATCATACGAATCGGGCTTTAGCGTACATTCTTCGGCGTCAGCGCGGAATGAATCGCCGCATGTCGCATTATTCACGCGAAGTTTTGCGGTGTAACGAACCTCGGCAATTTCGCTGAAGCCGCTCAAGTAGTCAGGCATCGCCAGGAGGACGTAGAATCAACAATTCGAACGCGAAAAAGGGCAGGGGACTCACACCGACGCCGATAACATCGCATTTCCATGGTTTGTTTATGGGCGACGGCGAGCTTCTGCCCACACTCCAACGCGAATGCGCGGCGCCGGTGGCGACCGCTAGGGGCGCTCCGGTTTGTCTGTAAACATCAGTTGGTGTAGTCAGTGGCGTCACAAGGGGGGGGGGTGGGGGGCGGACCGCCCCGGGTGCAGCGCTCAGGGGGTGTCGCGGCGGGCCACGAGAGCGGGGGGGGGGGGGGGGGGGGGGGGTCGCGGCGGGCCACACGATAGCGGAGGGGGGGGGGGGGGGTGTCGCGGCGGGCTGCCGCCCCGGGTGCCGCTGACCCTCGTGACGCCACTGGGTGTAGTCACTGTTAAAAGGATACTACAACAAAATTTCGGCGCTTATTTTTGGTGTATACGTGTTCAAAGGAGCAGTTTCGCATCGGACACACTAATATCTCGTTAAAAAAGTGACGAAAAGAAATTTTAAAACAAATTAAATCGATTAGCAAAGAGCACGTGGTGGATGTCGCTAAAGCCTCGTTTGTAATGCCCGTCTAGGAACCTTGACAGGTAGTGACGATAATTGACGTCATCCCGACAGCTCTATGGCCAGCAGGAGAGAAGAGGGGAGAAAGGAACTCCCCACTCAACAGGACTCTCTTTTGTGTGTCCAAGACGTCGCTATTCTCCCTCAACAAGATTATATAAGATTAACCCGTCACTGAAAATTCAACACAAAAGCAGATTTGCGGTTATACTCCGTGTCCCTAGATGCGTGCAGTACAGGCGAAGGCAAGGCCAGGGGAGGGAAGAAAAGGGCAAGCACTAGGAAGGCTGGGGAGAAGGAGAGAAACCTCCTCTCTTATTTAACGTTCCTAGTGCTCTCCCTTTCTCCTCTCGCCCTCCTCTCCCGTCCTCCTTTCCTGGTGCTCGCCCTTTCTCTCTTCGCCTGGCCTCGCCTTCGCCTGCACTGCACACAACTAGTGACACGGAGTATAGATCCGGTGGCCTGATCGCTGGCGTGCCTCGACCGCTTCGGTGGCTGGAACGGTTAGGGCATCCTGACGACGTCAGCCTCGCCGCAGCTCAGCTCATCCCGAGACTAACTACGTACGTCACGATTGCGCCGGATGGGACGTGCTCTCCGCTGGCTGCTCTCCGAGCGCTTGCCAGAGTGGCCGTTCATGACGAAAAATACAGCCCCCATGCTCAATGTACAAACGTGCGATTGTCATTTACGGATATTGTGGATCATATTCAACCTATTTCTGAACACGACGGGTATATTTCAAATTTCGTTGAAGCATCCATTTAAGAAACACAGGACGTGGCTTACTGCGGTCAAAATTCTTGCTACGTAATGTCTTCTTTTTGCGTTCTTATCTGCTAATGCAGCTAGCTCATTGGCTGCGGAGCTGTAATGAGATGCACAGACCTTGCCACTCCCGGCGTTTTTTTAAATTGTCATTGTCTGTAACCAGACGCGGTAGGGTAGTGGCACTTGTACATTACGCTTTCGTAAAAATCGTCCGGGCAAACTGGTGGTGTTAATTGCACTTCTTTAGTGCGAAGACAACGAAGAGAATGCCACTTCACGCGCAAACACAAAACAGCATTCGCTCTATGAAATCATTCCAGTATCAACCTCGAGGCAAGCCACTGTCAACGTTCCAGTCTCAACGATCCTTCAAACAACATTGATTCCTCTTCTGCACCCAAGGTGAATATCTTTATTTATTTCAAAGTTTTCGTATCTTCCTTTTAGATTCGCGCTTCTAGATCCAGAAATGGGCGCCCGTGTTGTTCCCCTCCTCGTCCTATGGTTCAGCCGTACGGCGATTTCAATTCTGGCTGTCTCTGGCACTTCCAAAGGCGTTCCGAATCCATAGCGTTTCTAAGGCATCCTCGCGCTCCTCCCTTTGCGAGCACAGTAAGGAGCTATAGGTCACTGAAGGGCATATTGCGATGATTTTCTGACCATATGAAGCCGTCGGAATGTCACGCGACATTATGAGACCACTCGAATTCCCGATGTCCATTTATGATGTCACCTGACGTGACAGTGTCTTGCGGCGTCACGATATGCCGGTACGCTTATGCTCCTATGGCTCAGCCGTTCAGCGATTTGTTTGAATTACGAAGCTAGAGATGTCAATAGGGAGCATTCACTGGACGCCATATTTGAGGTCAATGTTTAGAGCGCATGCTCAGAACGAGCTTACATTAATAGCCTGCTAAGACCGGCAATCTTGATGGTGTGGAATTCACGCTGCAAAGGAACTGTGGAAGTTAGCCGTCCGCACGCGCTCAGCGGTCGCGCACACAGCTATGGCCGCCAGTGAATACTTCCTA
>JAZHYW010048989.1:0-11072 GCA_037355805.1 Ixodes ricinus | reverse complement strand
CGCTGGTTCGGTTACGTATTGCTCCATCTTTTAAAGATTTATTGAAACACTTTCGGCCAACGTCGTGCCCTTTTTTTTTTCCCCCATTCTCCAATTATTGAGCAAACTCTCTACATACACGGCTCTGGGCGGCGCGATCGTGAGACGGTGTACTGCGGCGTGCAGAGCAAAGAAAATAAAGTGGCGATGTGCCCCGCGTGAGCCGTCGTCCCATTATTTTTATCTTGTTTCCCTCTATGCTTTCGGTAGAACCGTAGCGACCAAGGAGAACCGTCGTCCCTTCGCTTTCAGTTTACGAGCAAGCCCGTAGCTGCGCGTTGTTGTAGGGTCCTAGGTGCCCAAGTGTGCCTTTGGCGTTTCGCGTATCGCTCCACGAGCGCTGAAGAGCGAGAACGCGATAGTGTTATTTGCCGTCTGCTTCCCAGACTTTGGAAGCAGATGTTTTAAAAAATCGCTCCCGTTATACAAAATAAAAAACACAACAAAAACAACGATAATATATTGTACCCAGTGGCTACACAAAACTTTCGATGATGAAGAAGCCTTGCAATTCGTTGGATTTATTGTAGGATGTATATTTCCCAAACGCAAAGGGCGAAACATGCTCCGCGCGAAACTTGGCGCCCGCAAGGTCGCTTTCCCGCACAACGATTAGATGCAGCTCGGCGCACGAGACCGCTTCTACGCCAATACGGAGTCGGCGGCGGCGAAAGGTAAAGGTTCGCGACACTCTGCAAGTCACTCTATCATGCGGCTGCCTGCCGCAATCCTGGAACAGTTGCAGAGGTGGATGGGGCAGACGCTTGTTCTGCTTGAAGTTGCTCTGCAGCCAGACGGTCGACGGAAACCAAAACAGACACGAGATGGTGCAGCCGACCGCAGCGCAGATTCCGCCCACTCGTCCTTTTCGCCAGCGTTTCTGCCACCAACCGATGGGATCATGACCCGCGACACCCGCGACGGGGCGACACACCGGCTACCGTGGCCACTGGCGCGACTGAGAATTTCATTTTCTTTGTGTGTGTGTGTGTGTGTGTGTGTGTGGAGTGGGTGGGGGGGTGGAGGGGGAAGGGAGGGTTTAAAATGTACGTGCATTATATAGGGACGGCAGTATTCCAGGGGGAAAGCTAAAACCCCAAACCCCATAAGACGCCCCACCCCCCCCTTCCCCACTCTGGCTACGCCACGGCCTGTGATGTGATAGGTTGCCACTGAAAGGCCGACGACCAGACTCGAGATTCTGCAAGGCAGAAGATCCTCCTCACCATGGGGGAGGAGGAAAGAGCCAACGGTGGACAGGGTAGAAAGGGCGAGAGGAGGAAGCGAGAGAAAAGTGGAAAGCGCGAACTGGTCGTCAGCCTTTAGAACAACTTTTGATGCATCGGCGTGATACGTCGCTAAGCACACCACTCGAGGTCGCATTTCAGGCACCGTACTTCGTTCTCCTAATTCAACAATTCTTTTTCCATTAAAGTAGTCGAATCAGTAGAAGTACAGGCGTTAAAACCGGGTACAGCGAGTGGCACGAAACCCAAGCTGGGAATTTGCGGGAAACCTGTCGCATCATCCTTCAGTGTTGACGGCGCTGTCGAATCTCTTTGAAGTACGACAAAGCATCTCGACAGGTCTGGTGAAACTTCGAACTCGGCAATGAAGAGGAGCGGCTGACCCGACACCAAAAGAGGCACGAGGATGCTCGAGACCTGACTCGAACTACCGTGAAATAAAGTGACCTTACATTGCACTATGCTGTACATGAACGGACACTAGAGAATTTTAGGAGAATCGTTCCGATGGCTCAGATAAAGATGCCCGATACTCCGCCGCCGCCTCTGTGCATGCATCGTATCGTTCTCGGGTATCGTCATTCGGGGTTTCGGAGGTAGTATCAAGAAGATCTACTAAAACTCTCTAATGCCAGATAGTTACAATGTAAATATCGGTACACGAAGGTTCTTAATAAATTTGTTTATCTGATGACGAATCAGCAGTTCTTAGAACAAGACCGAAGTTGTCAGAGTCAAAATTACACTCCTCCCCTCCGAAATGACACGGGATAATGAAATATCCAACATCCTATCACTTTCAGTCGCGAGACAGTGAAAATGCATTGTTCGTGCACTGAACTTCGCCGGATTTTGTTTTTACCATGTTTTTTTAAGCTCCGCGTACGTATACAGTGTTTCCGACAGTCACATGGTTGGCACCTCCATTGGTCACGTGGTCACGTGATGGCACGTTGTAATGTTGTGGTGTCACGGCACCCCGCGTCACGTGATGCATGTGTCAGGTACCACTCTAACTTCGCGGTCTCACACCCTGGTGTAGCTTGATGTTTCACCGTCACGTCATTAAAGCCAAAGCGCTGGCATCAATGACGTCCCGTTACGTGACAGTGTCACGCTGTGGCGTCAGAGGCGTTACGTGACGTGGTCATGTGGTTGGTGTCACGAGACCACGCCATGCTGACGACGTCGCCTGATCACCGCCTGCGAAATTTGGCGATGATGGGTTTCTTCCCTAAATCTAGCTGGAAACCGTGGTTTGATGTTCAGGAAGATGCTTTTGTACATTTCATTTTCTTCAGGCCTCAGTGTCTACCCAACAAGGCCGGTGGACGAAGTTTTTACGTCGTCTACCTCGATAGAGCGCGGGACACGTATTGAAACACCAGTTGAGCGCGTCAGCGTTCGGCGTTCAGTTGGTGCTTCATTGATGGAACAAAGAGCCCCAGTCGAAATCCGATGCAGCGCTCGGCTGACGTCAGCCGAACGCTGTGTCAAGACACAAACAAGTAACTTTTTGTTCGGCCGGACGCTGCCGGACTGGATGCGCGCTCGCTGTATTACGGCCTCTCAGTATGACAGCACCTATGTTTGCAATGTGGCCCTGCCACCTAGTTGGCTGGAAGCGCCACCGGGCGACCGAGAGCTGCGTCGCAGAGAGGTCGTAGGAAGTATTATTACTATATTTGAAAACAATTTTCTTGTGGCTATGCAGTCAAAGGTATGGGTGCGCGTGCTTAAGGAGCCGCTTTCTTCACCTTGCTCATTCTGTTCACAATCCTCTTGGGGGAGCTAACACTTCTGCCTTTCGCTTTCTGCTTTTCGGCACAGATGCCGACTGTTTCAAAACGGGTTCTCTTCGGGCTGTCTTGGGTGCAGGCATATATTAAGTCCTTCGACGACCCATCGAACATCGTAACCACGGCTTCAGGGACTCGCTTTTTTATGCGGAATCCCCGTATATAGTTCCCCGGTTTAAACGGCTGCTGAACGAAACTGTAGATTAAGATTGTGGGAACCAGGGGTTCCCTATATCCCTATCTAGGCCTAGCTTCTAAGCAGGCCGTGGGAGTCGTCGTCACCAACGGCGGCGGCAACCCGGATACGAGAAACTGAGGCCGTATTCCCTGAAGGGGACGGCTCTCCTTCGTCCACATGGGGTGAATGTGCCGCCGGCGCACCTTTGGGAGTGACAGTGAACGCGACCCGTTTTTGGGCTGACCTACTACCGGCCTCCCCGTGCGCGTACATTTCCCCGCAGGCTACATAAGCCGGCCATAACCAGTGGCAGGGGCTCTTGGCTGAGGGGAGCTGCACCTTCCCGTGATCCTGCCAGTTATGGCAGCGCGGACCCCCCCCCCCCCCCCCCCACTCCAGGCGATACCGTCAATCAGAGGCAGCGCCGACCTCTTTAGAGCGCAGCTCTTAGGCGCCCGTTTCCGGCTTGAGCGGCGTCGGCGTTGGCGTAACCGCGCGGTGCACTATGGGAAACGTCCCATAATGCAACGCGCGGGTCTCACTTGTGACCCGCGCGTTGCATAATGCGACGTTTCCCGTAATGACGTCACAAGGGTCTCGCGCGTTGCATTATGGGAAACGTCCCATGATGCAATGCGCGGGACTTACTCGTAACCCGCGCGTTGCATTATGGGACGTTTCCCATAATGACGCTCACTGTGGCGTCCCGAGTGACGTCACTAGGGTCTCGCGCGTTGCATTGTGGAAAACGTCCCGTGATGGAACGCGCGGGTCCCTCGCGTCATGGGACGTTTCCCATAGTTCCTCCTCCTCCCCGTCCTCCTCCTCCCTCCTTCTCCCTCCTCCTCCTCTCTCCTTCATCCCTCCTCCTCCCCTTCTGATCTCTTCCCTCCCCTCCTGCTTTCCTCCTCCTCTTTCTCCTCTCTCTCCGTACCATCCTCTCTCCCTCCTCCTCCTCAAGAGCTGCGCTCTAATTTGGTGTTACGGGAAGTTGTAAACGACTTTCATTTTTTTCTCTTCTGCACAGCCTACGGGCAAAGCGTATGGCGCAAGCCAACAGGGAGTTTTAGTAGACCGTTTCCGCAGCCCGTAGCCCGCCGATAGCGAGAGTGCCAGGCACGCTCTGTGTTGCAAAGCGGGGTTGGCCGGCAGAAAGCAGCCCATCCTAAAGCCCAGATATCGAAAGCAATCTTATCCCTCACTTTTCGGCCGAGCGATGCGCCAACGTGGTTACGCACCTGAGCATTTTTTTTTTTTTTGCGCGGGCGTTGTGAGGGGCGGTATTTCCATTATTACTGTTTTCGCCTAAACCGACAATAGAGACCTTTCGAAAGACTACCTTCTATTGGCAGCAGCTGTGGAATCCCTGCACAATGACGGACTAAAACCGCAGCGTCACGGCATCCTTTATGCGTTTGGTTGGATTAGAAGGCATAAAGGCACCCACAAAAGGTGATGAGCGCGAGATACGTTGCACTTTCGACACTGTTTGATTGACTCGTCGGCTCCTAACCACTCACAACGACCGCGCAAAAAAAAATAATAATTATCAGCGGGTTTACGTGCGCAACCACGTTGGCGCATCGCTCGGCCAAAACGTGAGGGAAAAGATAGCTTTCGAAATGCAGGCTTAAGAATGGGCTGCTTTCTGCCAGGCCACCCCTGCTTTGAAACATGGAACGTGCGTGGCACTCTCGCTATCTGCGCGCTCGGGAACAACAGCGCCGCGTGTCCCGATCTTGCCGTTCCGGTCTTCGGTCACTTATGCTAATCTTTTTTTTTTTTCGTTGCCGCTGTACACTCACGTTGCCGTAGTTCCGCATCAGCCTCTGGTGTCAGATCCGTGATGTCCACGTTTTCGGTTGACAGCATGGTGAAAAAACAAACCTGAACGTAACGAGTTACAATTAACTGATTTCTTGTAATCAAAATCGCCAGCCATAATCGTTTGACAACGTGTGTCGATATACTGGTGAAGATTTTGAAGAAGTCCCTTCGCTTAGTCGCGTCATTAGGTGCATACACAGATACAAGCTTGTGAAGCTGTCCACAGTGCAGCATTTCTACATTATCGGTGACGCGAGCATTCGTGGGCTCTCCGTGACGTCGGGTACGCTTAAAGTGCTCGCCTACGCGGACGACGTCACTGGTGTTGTTCTCGTCAAGGACGCAAGTGCGCGCAGCAACCCAACACATCGGAGACTTTTGCAGTGTCTCGGGTGCGGTGATCAACACAAACAAATCTGTTTGCGCCTGGCTTGGAGACTGGGACTTGAAACCAGTGCAGTTCCTCGGTGTCACCTGGATGACGAGCGTTTCGAACTATCTAGGGCTTAGCTTGACCGCAGAGCAACTGACTGGCCGATGTGGTTGTTTGGACATTAATCGCCTCAGAAGCAAGGTGCTTAACTGGCATGCCAGGGAACGAACGCCTCTTTCTTCCATCGCGCATTTATTTGCAACTTTGCTTGTTTGTTTTTCCCGACCGTTTGGTACGCGGCACAAGTGTTGCCGTGCTCCCAAAGTTGACGTGGCGAAGGTTTATCGATTCTTCGCAACGTTTACTTGGGACTGGTTGTTTGAACGTATGAAGCGTGACAACCTATTTCTAAGCCAGAAGAAAGTGGCTTAGGTCTTGTAAACGTAGAACTTAGGCTGAAAGTACAGCGTCTCCTCTTTTGCCGCGATCAAGGCAATCCCCTCGTGATTTCTGCGTTCAAGGAGCTGGGAGGAAGCTTTTTGGGGCCGTGGCTCGAGGGAGACACTGGGGACTTCCGGGCACGTGCTCTGAAGTTCTACCAGGAAATAGCAGCGGCGAAGGAATTTTTCCGAGCCCGCTTTTTCCGACGAGCTTCTGCAGAAAGTTAAAAGAAATCTCTTTACTGGGACACAGTTGATTTGCTCATACCGCCCCCACTCTATCGCAGCTTTCCGGGAAGTGCGGATAAATCGGATGTACTTCGTCGCTTACGTAGATACCCTGTCAGAGCGGCAGTCAAGAGTTTTTTCTGCGCTTCCATTTCGAAGTGCTGCCGTTCAAAACGTGGCTGTTAAAAAAGAAAGTTTTTTTTGAACCGTGGTCAACAAATTGTGCGCTGTGTCCGTTGCCCGAAACACTTGAGCATGTGTTTTTGTGCTGTACGAGGGCGGAGCTTTTCTGGGCAGAACTTGGAGCAGTGCTGCAAATAGATCTTTACGTAGAGTGGAAGAGCGCGAAGTTTCTGCTTTTCGACGACAGTCCGCAGAGCAGGGCATGGGAGCTGCTGGCACTCCTCGGTCTATATGCGCTGTGGAGGTCGAGGACGGATCACTTGGAGGTCCGAGAGGATCCAAGCCCGAGTGGCAACACTTCTACGACGGCTTTCGGTACGTGAGCAGCTTTCTTGAGGCGACGGAGCAACAGAGGGCCTGAATGTGGGTCGCGGTTTGGAGCGCGTTTGGCATAACAGCGCTCTGAAAGGCTCAGCGGTGGTATGAGAATTCCCGGGCCACTGCGCGAGTGGCTCGGGTGCATGTGACGCTACAGAGAAATAGTAGAGCGAGATACATTTTAAATTTGTGTGTGAATCGCGGTCCTCGCCTGCAAACAGTGCTCACTGACATGATAAATGTTTGGCAGCCAATGTGATCATTTGAAAGCTTTGTAAATAGACATACTTTTTTTAATAAAAAGTTGGAAAAAAAAAAGAAAAAAGGGGATTGGCGGCCGAAGTGGGCTGAAGCGCACGCCAGCTTAGAGCACGTGGAGCTTGAAAAGCTCGCGCTGCAGAAACCAAGGATTGGGTTTAGGCCTGCTCCGACACTATCGCGAATTGGCGGGCGAATCTGCGCGAATTCGGCCGCCGGGCATAGCGTCCACTGTGCATTGCCGCGGCCGATTCCGCGTCGGCGGCAGCGGATTAGCTGTAAGTGTGAACCAGGCCTTAATCTTTACCCCTGCCCGTTTCGATCGGGATGAGCACCATACCGACACGCGTTTCAGTGTAATCATACTGCGTTGTGCACGTTAAACACCCCAGGCTAGCGGTTGTACCGCACTCGCTAAATTGCTCATCTACAGCTGAGACAGCAGACGCCCACCGTGGCAGACTTGACTTCCGGCTGTATAAACATACACACAACAATTTGCTTTTTGAGCGCACGTTCGTTTATTCTACCGTTGATTATGGACGTGACGAAAACCTCACATGCGCCAAGTTTTCAATCACCAAGAGTTATACCTTTCTATTCTAACGACGCTAAACCGACTTAAATTAGTTGAGTCGCATTTTCAGAGCTAACGACCACCGCTAGGGGCTCTTTCGCGGCGTCGTTCGCCACAATATGCTCGCTTATGTCATACCAATGAATGGCCAAACTCTCTCCAATACACGGCTCTGACGCTGCCGCACCATGCCTGCCCTCGATTGACATGTGAATGCCGTAGGAAACAAAAGACCTTTGCGTAGTGCGGCGCGGTCAGCGCGTGACGAAATCCTGCGGCCGCGACCTATGCAACAAGGAACGCGCTGGCGCTATCTTCTGTTGGCAAGCCAGGGGACCTATGTTGCACGTTTGTGCACTCCCACGGCGACTAGGGAGAAGGAAGTGGACGTCAACAACGCAGCAAACGCATATTAGATTTTCCTTCTTGGGAAATTCGTCACCAGCGACTCCTGCACCGATCTACATCTGACTGTGCTTGGCTGCGTTGTTGACGTCACTTCCTTCTTCCTAGTCGCCGTGGGTAGTCCGAAAAGCGCAACATAGGTCCCAAGGATTATGGCAGGTCGTGTCCTGCACAGGCCTATCCCGATGGAGAAGCCGCTGCGGGGCGGAGCTCCCTTGATTACATGATCGCCCTCTCTCACCACACCTCATCTCCTCCTCTCCTTTACTCGCGCGCCGTATTACTATTACTACTACTATGCACGAACTCATCTCTGTTACGTCACGGCGCGGTGGTGGTGCGTCGGGCGCACTTCCGGTCTGGGGCTGTGGGCGGAAGTCCCCATGTGAGACGTGTATTCCTGCGTTGTTTTGAAAGGAACCAGACAAAGACCTGCCTTCTCCTCAAAACGCCGCGACTGGGGCTGTACCAAAAGAGTCGAAAAAGGTTTGAAGGTTAGTTTTCACGTGCTCGGTTCGTCCGAGAACGTGGATATGTGCCGTGAAAAGGAAAACCAGACGCCGTCGGACCACGATTGCTTGGGCGGGAAGCACTTTGGGTTGAATTCACGGATACTTGTGGTCATCAGATTTATTTGTTTTGTTCCAACATCAACGCAGGAAAACCGTCAAGTTGTACGGACCACCTGCGGACTACGTTCAGTGCATCTTCAAGTTCGAACGGCCGCCTGATCGTTCGAACTGTCGTCTGCTCTTTCAAACGCTTCTGCTTGTCGTCTGCTCTTTTAGACGACACCGGCCCGTAGACCAAATGTTGGCCCGGTACTTGCTATAAGAAATAAGTAAGTGCAGGCCTCAAAAGACTTAAGTTGGTTGGTAAGCAGGCTCGATGTAAACAGTAGATACAAGGATATGTTGATCATTGTTACCAGTGGCCATCACCGACTTGTTATGCCTGATTCACTTGGTCCGATTCTGCTTGCGATTTTCAGTATCGACGTCGACCATCTCAGCCACGGTTCACGCTTTTGCAGCCCGAGCGATGTCGCGACTGAAAATTGCGAGCGAAATCTCATCATGCGAATCGGGCTTTAGCGTACATTCTGCGGCGTCCAGCGCGGAATGAATCGCCGCATGTCACATTATTCACGCGAAGTTTTGCGGTGTAACGAGCCTCGGCAATTTCGCTGAGGCCGCTCAAGTAGTCAGGCATTGCCAGGAAGACGTAGAATCAACAATTCGAACGCGAAAAAGGGCAGGGGACTCACACCGACGCCGATAACATCGCATTTCCATGGTTTGTTTATGGGCGACGGCGAGCTTCTTGCCCACACTCCAACGCGCATGCGCGGCGCCGGTGGCGTCCGCTAGGGGCGCTCCGGTTTGTCTGTAAACATGAGTTGGTGTGAAGTCATTGACAACTTAAAAGGATACTACAACAAAATTTCGGCGCTTATTTTTTGGTCTATACGTGTTCAAAGGAGCAGTTTCACATCGGGCACACCAATATCTTGTTAAAAAAGTCACGAAAAGAAATTTTAAAACAAATTAAACGATTAGCAAAGAGCACCTGGTGGATGTCGCTAAAGCCTCGTTTGTAATGCCCGTCTAGGAACCTTGACAGGTAGTGACGATAATTGACGTCATCCCGACAGCTCTACGGCCAGCAGAAGAGAAGAGGGGAGAAAGGAACTCCCCACTCAACAGGACTCTCTTTGTGTGTCCAAGACGTCGCTATCCTCCCTCAACAAGATTATATAAGATTAACCCGTCACTGAAAATTCAACACAAAAGCAGATTTGCGGTTATACTCCGTGTCCCTAGTTGCGTGCAGTACAGGCGAAGGCAAGGCCAGGGGAGGAAGAAAGGGCAAGCACTAGGAAGGCTGGGAGAAGGAGAGAAACCTCCTCTTATTTAACGTTCCTGGTGTCTCCCTTCTCCTCTCGCCCTCCTCTCCCGTCCTCCTTTCCTGGTGCTCGCCTTTTCTCTCTTCGCCTGGCCTCGCCTTCGCCTGCACTGCACACAACTAGTGACACGGAGTATAGATCCGGTGGCCCGATCGCTGGCGTGCCTCGACCGCTTCGGTGGCTGGAACGGTTAGGGCATCCTGACGACGTCAGCCTCGCCGCAGCTCTGCTCATCCCGAGACAAACTACGTACGTCACGATTGCGCCGGATGGGACGTGCTCTCCGCTGGCTGCTCTCCGAGCGCTTGCCAGAGTGGCCGTTCATGACGAAAAATACAGCCCCCATGCTCAATGTACAAACGTGCGATTGTCATTTACGGATATTGTGGATCATATTCAACCTATTTCTGAACACGACGGGTATATTTCAAATTTCGTTGAAGCATCCCTTTAAGAAACACAGGACGTGGCTTACTGCGGTCAAAATTCTTGCTACGTAATGTCTTCTTTTTGCGTTCTTATCTGCTAATGCAGCTAGCTCATTGGCTGCGGAGCTGTAATGAGATGCACAGACCTTGCCACTCCCGGCGTTTTTTTAAATTGTCATTGTCTGTAACCAGACGCGGTAGGGTAGTGGCACTTGTACATTACGCTTTCGTAAAAATCGTCCGGGCAAACTGGTGGTGTTAATTGCACTTCTTTAGTGCGAAGACAACGAAGAGAATGCCACTTCACGCGCAAACACAAAACAGCATTCGCTCTATGAAATCATTCCAGTATCAACCTCGAGGCAAGCCACTGTCAACGTTCCAGTCTCAACGATCCTTCAAACAACATTGATTCCTCTTCTGCACCCAAGGTGAATATCTTTATTTATTTCAAAGTTTTCGTATCTTCCTTTTAGATTCGCGCTTCTAGATCCAGAAATGGGCGCCCGTGTTGTTCCCCTCCTCGTCCTATGGTTCAGCCGTACGGCGATTTCAATTCTGGCTGTCTCTGGCACTTCCAAAGGCGTTCCGAATCCATAGCGTTTCTAAGGCATCCTCGCGCTCCTCCCTTTGCGAGCACAGTAAGGAGCTATAGGTCACTGAAGGGCATATTGCGATGATTTTCTGACCATATGAAGCCGTCGGAATGTCACGCGACATTATGAGACCACTCGAATTCCCGATGTCCATTTATGATGTCACCTGACGTGACAGTGTCTTGCGGCGTCACGATATGCCGGTACGCTTATGCTCCTATGGCTCAGCCGTTCAGCGATTTGTTTGAATTACGAAGCTAGAGATGTCAA
>JAZHYW010048987.1:0-14779 GCA_037355805.1 Ixodes ricinus | reverse complement strand
GCAATTACATATATTTTTTCAAAAAAAATCGAAAGACCCACCCCGACAAGCGTGTTCGATTTCAAATGAAACCACCCATATATATATATATATATATATAGGGCGAGAAGAAACGTAGCGCAGGATGCCGAAAAGTCTTGAAAAAGGTCTTTCTCAGGCCGAAATATCGACGTACATTACAAATAATATGTTATAAAACTCCTAACAGCCGTCGCAAGTGCGTTTTTCTGCCGTATATATTTATACATATATATATATATATACTGGGTGCTTCACGAAAACTGGACAAGTTCAATATTGCAAAAATTACGCGTCGCACCAAAAAAGGCTTCTGTCATTTCGGACCTGGGCTGGGGCCCTATTTGAGGAAAATTATTGAAGTCCGAGATAATTATATTGTTAATTATTTTTGCGTAATTAACTTCTTTATTATTGGGTTTAAGGGCATGGTTTCAAATAGAAAATTGATCAGCGTCATCGAAAACCACTAAATTAACAAACTGCAGAACAATAGAAGGCACGCGAAGCATTTTACGGCTTTCTGAAATATCGTACCAATTCGACGGGTTTTTAAGTTTCGGTTTGTTATCGGAGCGCATCTCAGCCCGGCTTCACCGCGCCCGGTGGAGAGATAGTGCAACCAGCCTCAGCTGCGTCGCGCGATGACAGCGCAGCAGAGGTTGGATGCACAATCTCTCCACGGGGCGCGGTGCTGCCGGGGCTGAGATGCGCTCCGATAGCAAACCGAAACTTAAAACCCGTCGAATTTGTGCGGTTTTCGAAAGCCATAAAATGCTGTGCGTGCCTTCTGTCGTTCTGCAGTTTGTTGATTAAGTTGTTTTCGATGACGCTGAGCAATTTTGTAATTGAAACCATGCCCTTAAAAACATATTAAAAAAAGTTAATTAAGCAAAACAAATTACCAATCTAATTATTTCCGGACTTTAATATTTTCCAAATAGGGCCCCGCCCAGGACCAAAAAGACACAAACCTTTGTTTGTTGCGACAGGTAGTTTTCGCAATATCGAATTTGTCTACCGTTTGTGAAAACACCCTGTATATATATACAAGGTGTCACAAAAAATGTGCAGGTTTTCTTCGAACGCTCATTCTCCGTTCAAAGGTAGCTCTAGAGGTGACAACCAGATGCCAAAGTTTCAGCCCGATTCGATAACTTAATCAAAAGTTATAACAGATTTTTTTGAAAATTTCAATGGAAAAATGGAGGCCGACGGAGTTTTCGAATACATGGGGCTCTATGGCACCAGAAACCGAAAACGGGCAAAAATAAGCTTCATTTTCCCAATGAACTTTTCAGAAAATCACTTATAACTTTTTTAATAACGCATCGGATCGGGCTGAAATATTTGGCATCT
Source organism: Ixodes ricinus (assembly GCA_037355805.1). Taxonomy (NCBI): domain Eukaryota; kingdom Metazoa; phylum Arthropoda; class Arachnida; order Ixodida; family Ixodidae; genus Ixodes; species Ixodes ricinus. The sequence goes on along the minus strand of JAZHYW010048987.1, from coordinate 13,402 downwards.
GAGTTGTGACCTCTAGCGCTACTTATGGGCGGAAAATGAGCGTTCGGCAATGCCTAATTTATTTTTGCGGTAAAAAAAAACAAAAAAAACAGCACTAATTTTTTTTTGTGCCACTCTGTATTTATATACGTAAAAAGGGGTTGGAACGAGCCGGGTAGACGCAGATAGCGGAGAGAAAAATGATCCACGAAAAGGCTTAATAAAATAATATAATGTGTCCAACGTGACACAAAGAAAAAGTAATCACCTTGACAAAGCGGTCCCCGCTCGATACGTTAGGCTCAATATAATTACTTTATAATGCCTTTTCGTGGATAATTTTTCTTCTCACTACATATATATATATATATATATATATATATATATATATATATATATATATATATATATATATATATATATATATATATATATATATATATATATATAAATATATTTATTTATCTATTTATTTATTTATTTATATCAAAGAGGTGAGGCGCCGACACGAGCATTCTGTATTCGCTATAGCTTCGGATTATGCATCCGCAACAAACGACAATTCTCTGCCTTCTCCCCTCCCGCAAATATTATTCTATATATTTATATTTTCTGTTTTGCGCTTGCCTTCTCACTATCCATTTTTTTCGCCAAATGCATTCTGAAAGTGTCTTTGTTGTTGTTTTGTCAGGTTGGGCTCCCCGTGGGACATAAGCGATGCCTGTCCAGAAGGCGGTGACACCTTAATGGCCCCGAGGTATTTGAGTAGTCCCCGAGGTTTATCAGAATGCACCAAAGAGGTTTTGCGTCAGCAATACAACAATAACACGTAAGTACTTCCTTCATCAAAGTTGTCAATACATCATCTAAAGCACAAAGTAGACGACTGGGAACGTAGAGTCTAAAGTGCTTACATGGATTCGTGTCACATGTGAACACCGAGACATCACCCGTGCGTCTTAACGTTATTATTATTAGGTCAACGAAGCTCAAGGATTTTGTTTTATTAGAACTTTACATCAAAGTTTTTTATGAAAGTTTCCGGAGCATATCTGTTTGTTTTTAGTGCGTCTACCATTGTTGAATGTTATCACACAACACACATACAATGAAATACATTACAACACAAAAAAAATATTTATTTACCTTCTTTGAAAATAATACAATGTAATGCCCACAGAAGCCAATAATTGCTTGTGCATGGGACGCGACAGGAGCCTCTGCTTTTTATTGCGCGGATAACTAAAAACAACAAAGCACACCAATATAAGTATAAATTACTACAGTTCCACCTCCTTTTGCAGCTTATATTTATTCCTCTATCTTAAAGAATATATATGTAAACCACGTTCAATAATATTGAATTAGTATTTACATACAATGGAGGATCCCAAAATTGGCGACTTTCATTTTAATTCAAATAAATTAAGAGAAAAGGGAACCTTTTATGTTATGCTTATGCGTTTCGGGGATACTTCATCATCCATTCATATTACACTTTATGGGTCCTCTTTCCCCCGTTCAATTATCCATCTTTTTGCTGGGTTTTTTTTTTTTTGGGGGGGGGATTTTTTTATGTAGTTTATCCTGCAATTTATTTAAAATGCTTTTGTACGTAATATTTCCTTGTCGCCTCTCTATATATTTTCCTTCTAAATGGTTCAACAATTTTTTTATTCAGTCTTAATGTCCTTTTCTTTAATTTCCAACCTATGTTTGTTGTTAAAAATGTTTTATGATAATATCATACTTCATTTGATCTCGGAAGTGTAACATTCCTAGTTTTTTATGCGTATAGTCTGAGAGATCAGTTTCTTCTCTTCGGTAACCAATACTCTTCACTCTCATTTTACAGCGCAGCTCTTAGGCACTCGCTTCCGGCTTGAGCGGCGTCGTTTGCGTCGCCGTCGGCGTCGGCATAACTGCGGGTTGCATTATGGGATGGTTCCCATGATGGCGTCACGTGTGACGTCACGCATAATGACGTCACTCGTCATCATGATGTGTGACGTTTACCCTCGTGACGTGACTTCAAACGTGACGTGTCATATCATATGTGACGTGGGACGTCACAAAACTTTCCCGCTAAATTTAGCGGGAACATTTTCGCTCCATTTAGCGGGAAATTTAGCGACAATTTCCCGCTAAATGGGAGTGTAGCGGGAGAGGAGGGGAAGGTACGGAGGGAGAGGAGGGGCATACCCTCCTTCCCGTACCCTCCCCTTCTCCTCCTGAAGAGCTGCGCCCTAATTTGGCATTACAGAGAATTGTAAACGTCTTTCATTTTTTCGAGCGCTGCTCGTTGGCTCCGGTTTCCGTGTTTTGCGGCGTCGGCGTCGCCGTTACCATCGCCGTCGGCGTCGGCGTAACCGCCCCGCTAAATATAACGGTAAATTATATTGGTGTCGAGGTCACGTAACGTCAATTTTCCCGCTAAATTTACTGGAGAAAATGGCACATGACTTTGCGTCACGTCACCCCGGAACAAATTCACTTTCTCCGGTAGATTTAGCGGCAAAACTGAGTCCACGTGACTTCAGCACCAATTCAGTTTCCCCGCTAAATTTACCGGGAAAAACGACGTCACATGACTTCGTGTCATGTCACCCATGAACAAATTCAGTTTCTCCGCTAGATTTACTGGAAAAACTGCCGTCACGTGACCTCAGCACCAACCTGAATTGGTATTGGGAACTGAATTGGTGTTGAGGTCACGTGGCCTCAATTTTCCAGCTAAATTTAGCAGGGGAATGGTGGGAGGAGGGCACGGTAGGGAGAAGAAAAATGGGAGGGTACGCAGGAGGAGGAGGGAGCCTAGGCAGGAGGAGAAGGAGAGGGTACGGAGGAGGAAGAGGGAATGACGAAGAGGAGGGGAGGGGAAAGGAGGGGAGGGGAGGAGGAGGAGATACGAATGAGGAAGAGAGAGGAGGAGGAGGGGAGGAGCAGAAGGAGGGGAGAGCAGAGGAGGAGGAGAAAGGGAGAGGAGGAGAAGAGGAGGAGGACGAGGAGATTGAGAGGATGAGATGAGGAGGATGAGGGGAGGCGGAAGGGAGGATAATGAGGACGGAAGGAGGGGAGAAGGAGAAGCGGAGGAGGACGGGAGGGGAGAGAATATGGAGGAGGAGGAGGGGCACACCCTCCCTCTGTACCCTCCACTGCTCCTCCTCAAGCGCTGCGCTCTAATTTCGTGTTGCAGATATTTGTAAACGTCTTTCAATTTTTTAATCGATTCTAGCTTTAGTTGTAAATATTTGGCACAGTGCCCGTAAACTGGTATTCCATATATTTTCCAAGTGCATTTTATATCATTTTAAGTATGGATTGCGGTACTAGTTCTTGAATATGGTAAACATGTGCCATTAATACACTATTTTTTTACAAACCTGGCCTATGTGAATATCCCATTTAACATGTTTGTCTCTATGCTAACGCAGGTATTTCAGATTATCAGCGTAGCCCATTACCCCCAAACGTTGCGGTGATGAACCCTTTGTTTCTCGATACTATTGCAGTACACAGCCAATCTTTGGCAGTAGAGAGATTTATCAATCTAACCCAGCACTTCTAACCTCATTATTTTCAGAACCTTCACACATATCGCCGCGTACCGATCATCCACTAAATGTAAAAATCCCCTACTGCATCGCGTCCACCTTTTATGCCTCCTTCCTACCCTTGACCTCTGTCGACCGGAATCTCCTTCCCGCATCCGTAGTCTCACTTACTGACGCTGCTGATTTTAAAACCGCCATCACTAATGTTCTGAATAATGTTCCGTAGCGATTCTGTACCTTGTGTTTGTTTTGTTTTTGCATTTTGTTTTTATTGTTTAATTTCTATTGATGTATAATTCCACTCCTCTCTGTACTGCCTTCGGGCCCTGAAACTCTAATAACTGAACTGAATGAAAATATTTTCCGGCTCATTCGAGGCTCATTTTTGTTGCGATTGACCGCACCATCAGATCCCGGCACAGAAGGCTCGCGTATTCGGCCAGAAAACGATGCTGCTTTCGTCAATGACAACCTAAAAACCTTAGGGCGTTCTTTCTTCGTGATTTGTTCTTGGGTGTACTTATCGGATAATGCAGCAAATCTTGTGTGCTCTGCAGTACTATTAAGACGCTCGCCACTCGCCACGTGCAGCGTTTCTAAAGTTTATCAGCGACCACAGCATTTGATACCTCGGAATAATGCTGTTGTTTGTTTCTTTTTTATTAAGAGCCGAAACGAGCTCCGGCTTGGGAAACCAATTCGTCGGCGTTAATAATGAGTGGCCAAAACACTTTCGGCGGTTCTGTAGGAAGATTTACTCAAATATCTTTCGGAGTATTTCAGAACGCAATTTTCGCCTCTCATGTAAATGTTCGTTTATTGTTTGAAGTTTTTTTGGTTATTTTTTAGCCTTCCTCTGCATAAATTTATCATATTTGATACACTGGAGATAGAGCTGCATATGCGTATAAGCCTGAAATGTCGTTTGATCTTAATAATATCGAACCTCAGCAAAATTAAGTTCTTCGCGCGAGGCACGCTAGACTTAAATTAACTTTGTCTGCCGTGAAAAAGTTTTGCCTTTTTGTGCTTGAGGAGGAACTCACCCGCTCGTCACTCAATGAGCGAATTTCGCTACACAAACCTCAGTTTCAGAAATGTACGAGGCCACTGTTGGGTGTCACTCTTTGATCTCCGCCCCAATAGCACGAGGTGTGTTACTTACACCGTTCGAGTTCGGTGATTTCCAAAACGACCGCGGACCCAAGCCTAATTAACCATAGACGGATTGATTACTACCAAGCACAGTCCCACTGACGCAATACTCGTATCCAATGTGTGAGCTAGTTTCGGCTGACGTCCATTTATACTGCGAATCGATCGCAGCCAACAAAACAAACACAAGGCTTTGCTTAGAAGACACGCATATTAGTCTATATTTACCTTCGACATTTAGCGCAAATATTGCGTTCCTTTCTTCATTTCGCACTCATAAGCGCTATGCCGTTAGCACGAAAATAATGTAATATATCTGACGTTCATTTTGTGTACCATTTGCCTCCATTTTTTATAACAGTTGGCTGTTAGACTCGCGGTAAAGTGCCTGATGCTGCAGGTGGAAAGCCGCGTTACTACCACATTTTTTTCCACTAAATACATTCAATGGCTCTTTCAGCATTCTCGAAAAAAGTTATCAACTTTTTTCCTTTTACAGTTAATCTAGTACAGTGCTTCAGCTGTCGGAATTACGTAGATAAATTTTTATACCGATTAATCTCATTGGGAATATTTAGGCACTCGTACAGAAATATCTTGGGGATTGTATACCGATCTACACGTAGAGGTTAACGCGACCCTTAAACTTATGTGTACAAGAAAGCAAAAGTCCAATGTGCCGTTGCTCAACATTTAAGGTCGATGACCGCCTTTTATTTTGCTTTTCTTGGATACAGATATGTCCCTTTAAATTTTGTTCTTGTTCTTTTGGTAAGGAAAACGCACTTCTTCCTTGCTCTCTCATAAGAAAGAGTTGTCCCTCTCACGCGGCCAGTTCTTAATTGGAAATAGCGTCTTTTAAAACGCCCCAGTTTTAGGGTGCATTCAAAGCAGCTGGCGATAACCAAATTGTAAACTGCTAAACAAGGCCTGCTGCGATATGACAGCGGAAGCTGTTGTGTTGTTAAAATATCTTCGTTGGGAGGTTTGATTGTAGTAGATGCGGTTTAAGAAGCCGTATGAGCTTTGCTTTGTAGAATATTTCTAGGACATGCGCTTTAGAAGATATGTGCTTTTTGCAAAATGTTTGTACGAGATGTGCCTCTTCCTCGCGAGCATGGGGGTCCTGACGCCCTTGGCGTTTCCGCGATGCCTCTTGAAAGGATAGCCGGGGTCCTGCATCCCCTGCGGTTCTACACTTGGTGTCATCCTACGATGGACTAAAGGCCAAAGCCACATGCCGCCAGGTTCAATCCCGTTCCACGCTATATTATGACACGCTTAACATTGATAAGGGGAGGACGAATAATGCTCGAATCCAAAAGCGCCGCATCATTTCTTTAGCTAACGACGCTGCAAAGAGCCTATATGTCGTGGCTTTCTTTGCGATGTAAATTTGTTGAGTCACTCAGTGCTCTTCGATTCTGAACCACTGTCCACCCGTCCCCTCATCAGTGATCCGAGACGCGGGCACCGATACGTCGAACGAAATCCCGCACAATTTTTAAGTGGCTCGTGATTGGATCTGGCGGTCCGTGGCTTTTGCCTTTAGTCCATCGTAGGGTGAGACGAAGTATAGTGCCGCTATTGTCCACTCTAATCAGCAAAGCGCGATCGCCATTTCCGCTCCTCCAATAGAGAGCAAATCTTGCGTGGCCTGTCCATGTCGGGGACGGAGCGGGAGATCTGAGCAGTTGTACCGCCGGGGTCCTGCATCCCCTGCGGTTCTAGTGCCGCTATTGTCTACTCTAATCAGCAAAGCGCGGTCGCCATTTCCGCTCCTCCAATAGAGAGCAAATCTTGCGTGGCCTGTCCATGTCGGGGACGGAGCGGGAGATCTGAGCAGGTGTACCGCCGGGGTCCTGCATCCCCTGCGGTTCTAGTGCCGCTATTGTCTACTCTAATCAGCAAAGCGCGGTCGCCATTTCCGCTCCTCCAATAGAGAGCAAATCTTGCGTGGCCTGTCCATGTCGGGGACGGAGCGGGAGATCTGAGCAGTTGTACCGCCGGGGTCCTGCATCCCCTGCGGTTCTAGTGCCGCTATTGTCTACTCTAATCAGCAAAGCGCGGTCGCCATTTCCGCTCCTCCAATAGAGAGCAAATCTTGCGTGGCCTGTCCATGTCGGGGACGGAGCGGGAGATCTGAGCAGTTGCACCGCCGGGGTCCTGCATCCCCTGCGGTTCTAGTGCCGCTATTGTCTACTCTAATCAGCAAAGCGCGGTCGCCATTTCCGCTCCTCCAATAGAGAGCAAATCTTGCGTGGCCTGTCCATGTCGGGGACGGAGCGGGAGATCTGAGCAGTTGTACCGCCGGGGTCCTGCATCCCCTGCGGTTCTAGTGCCGCTATTGTCTACTCTAATCAGCAAAGCGCGGTCGCCATTTCCGCTCCTCCAATAGAGAGCAAATCTTGCGTGGCCTGTCCATGTCGGGGACGGAGCGGGAGATCTGAGCAGTTGTACCGCCGGGGTCCTGCATCCCCTGCGGTTCTAGTGCCGCTATTGTCTACTCTAATCAGCAAAGCGCGGTCGCCATTTCCGCTCCTCCAATAGAGAGCAAATCTTGCGTGGCCTGTCCATGTCGGGGACGGAGCGGGAGATCTGAGCAGTTGTACCGCCGGGGTCCTGCATCCCCTGCGGTTCTAGTGCCGCTATTGTCTACTCTAATCAGCAAAGCGCGGTCGCCATTTCCGCTCCTCCAATAGAGAGCAAATCTTGCGTGGCCTGTCCATGTCGGGGACGGAGCGGGAGATCTGAGCAGTTGTACCGCCGGGGTCCTGCATCCCCTGCGGTTCTAGTGCCGCTATTGTCTACTCTAATCAGCAAAGCGCGGTCGCCATTTCCGCTCCTCCAATAGAGAGCAAATCTTGCGTGGCCTGTCCATGTCGGGGACGGAGCGGGAGATCTGAGCAGTTGTACCGCCGGGGTCCTGCATCCCCTGCGGTTCTAGTGCCGCTATTGTCTACTCTAATCAGCAAAGCGCGGTCGCCATTTCCGCTCCTCCAATAGAGAGCAAATCTTGCGTGGCCTGTCCATGTCGGGGACGGAGCGGGAGATCTGAGCAGTTGCACCGCCGGGGTCCTGCATCCCCTGCGGTTCTAGTGCCGCTATTGTCTACTCTAATCAGCAAAGCGCGGTCGCCATTTCCGCTCCTCCAATAGAGAGCAAATCTTGCGTGGCCTGTCCATGTCGGGGACGGAGCGGGAGATCTGAGCAGTTGTACCGCCGGGGTCCTGCATCCCCTGCGGTTCTAGTGCCGCTATTGTCTACTCTAATCAGCAAAGCGCGGTCGCCATTTCCGCTCCTCCAATAGAGAGCAAATCTTGCGTGGCCTGTCCATGTCGGGGACGGAGCGGGAGATCTGAGCAGTTGTACCGCCGGGGTCCTGCATCCCCTGCGGTTCTAGTGCCGCTATTGTCTACTCTAATCAGCAAAGCGCGGTCGCCATTTCCGCTCCTCCAATAGAGAGCAAATCTTGCGTGGCCTGTCCATGTCGGGGACGGAGCGGGAGATCTGAGCAGTTGTACCTCCAGCTGACAAAGGTAAACCTTTGACTTCACTGGCAGACTTTCAGTAAGACGTCCGTTAAGATTAAAAATATTCTGTAATTATTGACCCTAATAAAAAAATTAAAAATAACGAGTAAAGCTGTCGAGCGCATTAGCTGCCCGCGTTGGCAGAAGGGCGTCTTGAGGAGTCCGTCTTTTGTCCCTCTTCAAACAAGACTGACGAATTCCGCGAAGCACTTCCCTGCGCTGCAATATTTCTATCGAGTGCTAGAAAATCGGTCAACTCCGAATGTGGCTACAAATAGAAAATGCACGAACTGGAGGAATTTGCCCGATTCTCTTCGGAGAATTGGCATCCAGATCCTCCACACTCAAAAAAATGTCTGCTTTTCTATCTTCTTTTTGTATTTACTAATATAACCACCACAGAATGCACTACAGACTCTGTAAGTCGTTGCCATGGCTGAAGACGTTCTCCCAAGACGCAACTACGCGGGACTGGCAACCCCTTCGTTTGTTTCTGACCGCAGTGCGAGTGTGGTCTTGGCTCACGATCACAAGGCTCCGCGACCTCCTGAAAGCATGACGGGAGAGAGAAAGAACGAAATATAATGAGTTGTTAGCTTGTCTGTGAAGCAACGTACAGAGTAAGTCTAAGCATGTGGCAATTCGTTCCTCCGAAAAGTAAATTACACCAGGAGAAAACAGGCAATAATTATTGCGTGTGCTCTGCGGTCCATTGCCGTCTCTTGTTCCCTAAAGCTTCTCTTTAGGTACACGAGGGGGCCACCGCCGCTTTGTGGGGTTTGCTGCCTCTCTGATTCAGCGGTGATTAGGTCGGTGCCGCTACTATTGCGCGCGTCGCTCTTAGGACTTGCTGCATTTCGCTTTTGATCTAGGTGTTGGCTCCTGGACGATATCACAGGGTGTCCCCGGGAAATATTTAAAAGGTTTATTTCACCGCAAAAATAAACAACGATTCGACAAACGCTCATTCTCCGCCCGAAGGTAGCGCTAGATGCCCGAACTAGATGCCGAAGTTTCAGCCCGAACCGATATTTTATTCAAAAGTTATAAGTGATTATCTGAAAATTTCAATGGAAAAATGGGGCTCGTTTTCGCCCGTTTTCGATTTCGGGCGCCAAAGACCTCCATGTATTCCAGAGTTTCTTCGACCACCATTTTCCCATTGAAATTTTCAGAAAATCACATATAACTTTGGGCATCTAGTTCAGGCATCTACCGCTACCTTTGGGCGGAGAATGAGCGCTTAGCAATGCCTAGTTTATCTTGCGGTGAAAAAAAACCTGTAAATATTTTTAGGGGACACCCTGTATATTGACAAAAGTGTTGCTTAGCATTGGTACCACCACCGAGTCAAAGCGATAGCACGTCCCTCCGCAAACTGCGTGCACGTGGAGACAGGGTTACAACGGATGCCCTTCAAACCTCGTGACTCTGAAATTTATTTCATGGGTGGCCGTGTGGGTCTTTAGGCTTAGCGGCTTTGCTTTGCTTTCCGATCTGACACGTCGAACGATGCAAGGCGTGAAAACAACTTCCGCATTGGTAGAACGCCATCCTATAAATACACCAACAACGGAATTATCCTTGTCGAGAAAAGCTCGATGCCACGTACAAGAACTAGGACAATCAGAGAGCCGGAGTTGAACTTGCTCGACAAAGGCTTTCGAATTTTCCTCCCGGAACGCTGCGGCCGTGAGACAGCGTCAATCATTTCGTGCATTCCTTATTTGCCACATTCGAAGTTGACGAATTTTCTCGCACTCGTGTGAAATATTGCAATACATGTGAGTGCTTAGAGGCAGTCATCAATCTCGTTTAAAGAGGGACAAATAAAACGGACTTCTCAAGACAGCCTTCCGCCAACGCGGGCAGCTAATGCGCTAAATATCCTTACTCGTTTTTTTTTTTTTTATTTTTTTTTAATTTTATTGGAATAAATAATTGCAAATATTTTTTTTATCTTAACGGACGTCATAGTGAAAATCTGCCAGTAAAGTCAAAGGTTTACCTTGGCCAGGCGGACCTACAACCGTCATAACTTGCAGTTTAACAAGGTTGGCGGCTCAAACATACCCACTTCAGCACGCATATAGATATAAATATTTGCATACAATTTGAACCGCTGTTCTTACTTTTCTACGACTTTCTGTCAATAAAGGTATTTGTAGCGATTACAAGTGGAAGCAATTCGGCTAAAGCTCCCAGAACTTGTAAATTTAAAGGGCAAAACTAGGTTATTGGTTTAATAAATGCAAGCAAGAGCTATGCAGGTATTGTTTTCATTAGTTGAATACTTCAATTTGAGCCCAATACCCAAATACAGCACAGATTTATATATCTAGTCACAAAATACACCGAATCAAAAGATAATCCCGTCTTTTGCATTGGCCAAACAATGCAGTCGTGGAAGGTACACTTTCAGCGCTGTAACTTTGAAGGAAACCAAATGATGCAACATGTTTTTATTAATAAACACAAGTGTATGGTGGATAACTATCATTATTAATTTCAGGAAAATCCGATCTTTTTTCTTAATTACCCTTGAAGTTCTATTTGAAAACAATTAATGGGCGACATAAAAATATCAATTTTTGAGATAAAGCAATACTTTATATATTATTCAAAGGAACGAAATGAAAAAAACAGTTAGGGCGCAGGCGAGCTGGTGTAGGTTTACCATTTTGTTAGACCACCTGAGACTGGGTGGAAGAAAGACGTCGTCGTGTTTCTTCCACCCAGTCTCAGGTGGTCCAACAAAATGGTAAATTCAAAGGAACGTTTTAATAAGAATGTATGGTATAAATTTTAATGTTGTAGCTCTTCAATTTTGCTTAGATAACGGTTGAGAAATTTAGTGACAAAACGACAAAGGAGTCTTGTTTACGCATTTTTGACGGAAAGTATGTACCCTCCACAATGCAGTACATATTTAAATCAATAGCTTCCTTGACCTATTAGAGTGGAAAGTATTTGAGATTTCCGATATTTGTAGTTTGCGTAGTAGGTATCACCAAACATGACATAAACGAAAACTTCAAAAGTCGGATATGCCGTTCTGGCGCACTGAATTCTTTTTCCTCTTCAATTTTTTTTTTCGCGAAATAGTTTTTTGGATAACGTTTTCAACACATGTTGAGGAGTAATATATAAAAAAATCAACCATAACAAAAACATTCGTCCGGACTCGAGAGCATGATCTTATCTGAACAGAGCCAGTAGGTGCCGCGCATGCGTTCACAGCCCAGTGACTCGTCATTTACTGAACGGATGATAAGCGCTTGTGTATAGGTAACACTTCACTGTAATATACGCCTATTTTAATGCGGAACCTCCTGCGTGTCCATAATTGAGAAGTAGCCTATTGTGCTGCCTAAAATGCAGTGGCATTACGTAAAGCTTATATGTGTATTTGTTCCAACTATTTAGAATAACAGACGCCTGTTGGAAGAAGACCCTGAAGCCCGATGTTTCTTCTGATTGGAGCCTTCCAGCGACATACTTCGAAAAAGAAAACTACTGTTCAACTAGACATTCACATAGGGTTTTCAAATGTCCTGTGAGTACAAGCCCGCCTTGGCAGGCATATATATAGTATATTACGAAGGTACTTAAATATGTGACCAAATAAATTTCTAAATATTTAACATTGCAGGATGGAAATCCAAATTACGTTGCGCACGCTACTAAATGTTCTATGGGCTGTTGCGTAAACAATACCAAGGAAGCTAGGGGCTTTAAATATTCTTTGACGGATGGCACTCCTTGCGGAGACAAAAGGTATGTATGTCGGCAGCTGAAAGGTTTTACTAGAATTCAAAACGCGTTAGTTGATTACAAACGTAGATTAGAAAATAGTCAGAAACGTATCAGTGCCCGCCAAACCTTTTGAATACGGAGAACCAAGGTTATAGAAGCTAACAGGATCACTCTAAAGAAAGGGTGTAGCCATTAAACCCTTTGTCACATGCAACACACCCCAAAACTACATCAGCTCGACATAAAACGCATTGACGTTGAAGTCACCGCCCCGACTTTTACGAGAGGCTTGATGACGGTACGATATAACATATTAAACAGCTAAAGTACTTATCAAATACTACATAAAAAACCACTGAGGTTACGCAGTAGAGACAACAAAATCCCGATTACTTTTAGATGCGGAGCATCTCTTGCTCGGGTCTATGTCCTGCGGCGTCGTAGTCCGCACTCACACTACGCATGCGCAACTCTCCTCCTTCCCTCTCTCCAACAGCTGCGCGTTACTCTCTCCGCTCTCTCTCTCTACCAGCTGCGTGCACTTCGCGTGCGTTCGCTCTTACTCACACCGCGCGCGCATGCGCAACTCTCCTCCTCTAGTCTCCTCTCCTTCAAGTGTGAATATAAGCAGCGGTAGCGCGCGTTCCCCCGGAGGAGTGAAAGGAGGATAGTTTTGGGCGCGCGGGTCGCAGCGCCACGCCAGGGCTTTCCAGTGGGGTGGGCTTTCCCCGCAACTCTGCGGCTGTCGTCTGCTAGCGTTTCTCGGCCGCTCGCGTCCGCCGCAGCCCAAATCCGGCCGGCCAAAAGAAATCAGTCAAGAAGGGAATAAATTAACTAAGCAAAGAGAAGCTATGCTTGCCGATTCTAAGGAGGATAATTTGGAAATGATGTAAATATAAGCAGAAGAAAAGTTATGCTAAATCTAAAAGAAGAGATCTATCGGGGCTGGTGCGGGGAGAACCGATCGTGACGGAAGAAGGAGAAAAGAAAAATGAAATGCAAAAGGAAGGAAAAGATTAGCAATTAAAAATAAAGGCAAGCGAGAAGCTGTACCACGAGTTCAGCGCTGTTGACTCCACTTCACTCCGTTCTTCCGATGAAGTGTGATGGAAGCAACAGTCCCGTCAGTTAGTGGGTTGGCGCAAGCAAGCGTCAGCACCACCCCACAAACTAACAGCAACGCTACGTCCACTGAAGACAAAGCTGCGCAGCGAAGGGCACGCGACGCTGAGCGCAAACGCTTGAAGCGAGCGGCAGACCCTGAACTACGGCAACGAGAAGCGGCGTCCATTCGCAAGTTAACAACGTAATAACACGCAAGTTAACAACGTTACTAACAACGTTACTAACACCGTTAATAACACCGTTAATAACGATCCGCGATGCTCCGCATCAGCATCACCGCATGGTTCCCCTCGGGAAGAT
>JAZHYW010048985.1:0-22757 GCA_037355805.1 Ixodes ricinus | reverse complement strand
CACTCTGCTAAAACGAAGGTCCTTAGAGAATCGGCGAACAACGTGCATGCCGAAGGCCAAGTGCTCAGTTGTGATCGCCAACTGAATCGCATATTTTCGAGAGGTATTCGTTCTTGTGGGAAAAAAGGTACACACACTCGCCGCCAAGCCGGCTCCCACGTGGTCCGCGACCAAGCGGACCGGACTGGGTCCGTTTGTTGACTACGTGTACGAGACATAGTTAAATTTAGACATGCGCACGTTACTGAAATAAAGTAACAAAATGCCGTGACTGGTTACTCATTCAAGAACTGGCGCTGGTGGTGTTTCATTTAATTTTATTTACACTCCAAAAACCTTTCCCAGACCTCGAAATTCTTTCTGATTTGTCCATTGAGACACGGGACTACGAACTACTTTGTGCTAGAAGAAAACGGAAAATATGTTCTGTTTTTATTGTCCGCCAGGTGGAAACATTACATTTTTTTTTACAGGTTAGAAACGTTAGTTTGATTCGCAAATAAAAGAATGTAAAATTTTTATTCTTACATATTAGTTGTTAAGGATTCGTTTCCCTGGGATCGTTCCGTCCTCAAATGACCTGACGACACAGAACTCTGGACAGCTACCGCCATCTATGAGCGACTACGGCAATCAGGCAACTAACTGGCTTGACGGTTGTTTGGTTGCCACCGTCGCTCATAGATGGCGGCAACCTCTCCAGACTTTCCACTCTGGCTTGCCGACTTACGGCCGGCCATTACTTCATTCCCACCATAGTGCACCTTAGCTGGTCTTCCTTCTTCACCAGAATGTAAAAACTGAAAGATTTTTTTTTTTGGTGGAGATGTGAATATCAATTTACTTGAGGAATCACGTCTCAACGATCAATTTCTTACTTTACTTATGTGTAACAACTTTTACAATGTCATTGTCCCTTCCACTCGCGTTACGCCCTTGTCTTCAACACTAATCGATGTGTTTGTGACAAATCACGAGGAAAGTCGCATTAGTGCTGGCGTTCTAGGCAATAGCCTAACTGACCACTTACCGATTACTATGTTTATAAACAAAACACCGCCCCAGGTCACTGAGTTTGTCAGCAATACCATGGAACGCACTACAACCCTTCAACGCACTACCATGACCCAAATTATAAATTCTACTATACTAGAAACGTTTTGCTGAGTTACATATTGCACTAATTGGGACTGAATTTTCTGCTACCTCTGCCAATGAGCCGTACGAGAAATTTCTGAACATCTTCAAAAATAGTCACGGCAAGTGCTTTCCGCACAAACAAATTAAAAATTTAAAAGAAACCACAAGCCAGGGGTGGCGAAGCTGCGGCTCGCGAGTGGCCCTTCGCGTGTTTAAGTACGGCTCGCGGCTCCCTCCCCTACACCCCCCCCCTACTCCCCCGACTCCCTCCCGGTCACACGAGCACTTTCCTATAAAGAGAAATGGAATGCGTTTTAAATTGAAAGACAGGTTGCGGTTGGTAGTCTTCGGCTACTGCTACCTTACGTACAGTTGGACTGCTTTTACTCGGACTGAAGGTAGTTCGAGCTTCGTTTATTGCTCCGGACAAAATGATTGCCCCCCCCCCCCCCCTTCTCGGCTATTGAAAGTTTCGAAGTTTTGGTTGCGGCTCTTAGGCCGAGTCAGCCTGGCCACCTTTACCGTAAGCCATGGGAACTAAAAAATGTTGGAAAATGATAAAAAAAAAAAGATTAGACTATATAATGTGTTGTTCAAAACAAAGTTTCCAGGAAGCCTTGATATATTTAGAAATATATAGAAATACATTGTATTATACCTTGCGTAAAGCAAAGCAAACATACCTTTATAATTTATTTAATGAATTTTGCATGGATCGGAGAGATGTGGTATGGAAACGGTTAAACCAAGTATCAAACCGGGGTCTCTCTAAACCAGCTATACACGTAATAAATAAAGATGGTATAACATTACAAGGGAACGTCGTGGCTGAAGCGTTCAATAGGTACCTGACTAGCCTTGTTAATAGCGTATATATGCCTTTATAAATGCCATGTATCAAACCTAGAAGCGAGAATAGCGCTTTTCCCAACGAATCAAAATGAGATATTTCCTATTATGTCATCTCTTAAAAATAGCAACTCCTGTGACCTCGACGATTTTGTAGACCAAACCAATTAAGCACGCTTTAGACTTTCTGTCACCTATATTAACCAAGGAGGTTATAAGGGCAGGAGGTGGCGTCCGTATCTCCATACATGGAACGAAGTGTAACGGAAGTAGGCGTGGCCACGAACTCTTCTCAACCAATGGGGAGCTCGTCGTATTGATTTTTGGGGCAAACAACCCTCGTTGCCATGGCATTTCCGTGGCAACGCTGTTGTTTGCCCCAATATTTCATGGCAGCGATGGCGGCGTCCACTGAATCGGTGTCGAACAGGTGAGATTTGGAGCCCAACACTTGCCTGACCAGTAGGAAGTCGGCGTGTAGCGGACGCTCTCTACACCGCGCGACCGCGCCTGGAGCGTCGTCTCGAACGAGTCGTCGTAGCGCGGCTTTGGAAAGCGATCGCGTGTCAGTCGTCGTACGCAAGAACGCTGAGAATGGCATCGCGGGTTGAGAAAACTGTACAAACTCCTGCTTCCAGAAGGTGTTGGTTTCACTCCGCCATGATGAGAATGCGGGTTCGCATCGAAACATCTTTTCGGACGCGCCGATCGAATCGAAAGCCAGCCGCGACAGCGAGCAGACGAAGCAGACCGCAAGCACGGAGCAGGCGTATTCTAATTTCTGAAGCCTAACGACAGAGCGGAGAGCAGACGATGGGAGCCTGGTTGAATTTAGTTCGGATAAGAGCGCGTCGTTGCGCGAGGCAGTCTGGGATTGGGTTCTTTTTCCGGCGTCACTGGCCATGACGTCATGCCGGGTCCTGCCCTATTTAAACGTCCTTAGTATTAACACACATAATGAATATTTCATTGTAAAGTATCACGAACATCAAAATTATATTTCAGATTGATGCGCCATGTAGCCACAAGAGCACTTTCGAAATAGCGCTCGAGCCCCTCCTTCCCGGCGCGTTCGGTGGGAGGAGGGAATTGACTCCGTAAGTGATGACGTCACAACATGGCGTCTGGGTCCAAACAAACCGTTGCTAGGGACGTTGCTATGGACTAATGCATGGAGACTCCACATGAGGCTAGATTTTTGCTTACAAGTAAGTAAATAATTTTTTGTAAGCAACCTAACTTCTTGATATCGAATTATGAAGATGTTCTTGTCGTTTCAGTGTCGTATTGCAACGATGAAAGCCATTTCTGAAGTATTGCACTCCGCTTTGCTTTGGCAGCAGACGACACGATAGATTTGCTGGCCTCTGTTGCAGCGGGCGTCTTCATTGAATTGCGTCGGTAAACGAGCGACAAAAACAAGTGCATCACCATGGCCGTAAAGGCCTCCGCAATGTGCGTTTTTTTTTTCTGTGAAGAACTTAGCTTAGTTACGAGGGGTGAAAATGCAGTAAAATCAAACCACGTCATGCAGATCAGTTACGACGACGACCTGAAGTGCATTACCGGCGTTATGCAGGCCAGCATGAGAAACAAATCGTACGCCGTCGAGGTAAGTCGTTTGTTGTTATTATTATTGTGGTTGTCAGGTTATTAAAGAATTGCATGTCTATCGCGATTTCGCAGTATTTTGCTTTTTTTTTTCCTTGGTATACATTAAATTCCGTGGATGTGCTCTTTTGGTGAAGATCTCCATCGAACCCGCGATGCGAGTACAATCTGTAATAAACTCACCTTATGTTTCTTATCCAGTTCTTTCGCGCTTTGGGGTCTTGCGGAAATCTGAAGAAACTGCAAGAATCTTTCTCCACGCGATGGTTACAACCAGGTATACGAAGCACCCTCGCATAGCGCGAGTCCGCAAACAAAATTTGGGATCTCAACCGTTCGCCTGAAGTGCTTTTCTCACGGGTGCAATGCGATCTTTTAGCAGACGATCATCTCGATCGACGCCCGGACTTTCGATAAACCATATTTTGCATCGCACCCCACTATGAATTCTTATAAGTGTCTGAAACTCATTATATTTCAAACAAATGCGATGTCAGAATATCGTCTTTATTCACACGATTCAAACGACGGCCCCGGCTTGGCCGGCCGGCGTGCGGCAGACGGCATACTTCTTGCATTCGTCGTCTGCTGCAGGCATCTTGAGGACCGGAAGTTGCAGTCGTAAATATTTCAGAAACGAGCGATTACCGGCACACTTCTGTCGAAACATATATGACATTCAAGCTTTCTACATCTGTGATTTTTAGAACTTTAAATCCTACTCCTGATTTTTGAACGGTCGGGTTTTCGTAGCGAAACCGAGCCACATGTATTCGTCCATAACAACGACCCTAGCAACGGTTTGTTTGGACCCATGACGTCACAACTACGGAGTCCATTGCGAGGTATTAAACTGATATATCCACATTTCCACACCTTTCGCATGCCATACCCGAGCAATCAAAAACGCTGCATGCGTTCCTTCACAAGCAGCAAAGAAAACCCGCTGGGTATGACGTCATACAGAGCGGTTTTTGTTTATTATTATTTTTATTTTCTCGCGTCTATATTGACATGCTCGGATCAAATGCTTATGATATATCAATTCACGAGACAAAAATACGCTAGAATTCACGTCTAGCTCGTTGTGTTTATTTTTCAAGAACCTCTTCAGTTACCCTTTAAGTTACCCTAAAATTATCTACGGAGGCTAACACCAAGAGAATCTTAGATACAACCGGTTTAATGAATCTGGATATGGACCTCAGAGTCCCCATTTCAAATATAAAAAAGGTATATGTCGCCAGCATAGGACTGCAAAAACCGCTCAAACTCATAAGGTCGCGGTTACATCAAAACAGCGGCAACGATGACGTTAATTTCGCGGCCATTCGATTATAACGCGTGGTCGAATTCGGAGCGCAAAAAGTTCGGGAAACAAAAACAATGATGTGGCGTTAAATCTGTGTAAATAAGATAATAATCTATCATCGCAATAAGTGACTTGCAAGGCTAATCGCTCAAGTGTGTCAACTTCAGAAAGATTATCGCGTGACACCTCTGATTTCTTTCCAACAGGTCGGAAGCTGTACGAGCCTTGCGGGAGCCACTTGGAGTGCAGCCTCGGGGACCCCAACGCGCGCTGCCTGAACGGCTTCTGCAGCTGCGCCGCCCACTTCTACGTCCCAACCGCCACCGTGACTTGCACGTCCGGCGAGTGTTTTGCTTCCCGCGCCGCTGGGAACGGCCCGCCGAGTGTCTCTTTTTGCCCGGCGGAATCGCTCAGGGCGGCCGCAGTGAGGGGCATTTAGCGGCGCTCGCCGCTCAATGCCACTTAAAGGCCGACGAACTGACATGAGATTCTGCAAGGCAGAATAATCCTCCTCATTCTGGGGGAGGTGGAAAGAGGTAACGGTGGACAAGGTAGAAGGGGAAGTGGAGGAAGCGGCGGAAAAGTGGAAAGCGCAATCCGGTCGTCGGTCTTTAAGGCTTTAATAATTAAGATATATACCATACAAATCCTCGTTTAAAGGGGAACCCTACGTTTCGAGACCTGCGCGGTATCTTCTTTAGGGGTTGACTGCGGTTGTTGCCGTTAAGGAGCGGTATTTTGTTTTCTTCTCTTCTTCTATGGCGGTGTCTTTCGTTTTGCATCGGTGAGGTGGCGAAGTTCGTTCACGTATAGACAGCCGATGGGCAGAGTGCCAAGGATCTATTAAGTTTGTTCCGGCGTCGTTTGGATGCGCCAGGATTCAATGAAAATTTTGCTTTCAAGTTTTCACTTGAGGCGTGACTGGTATAGTCATAATTGAGGGCTTGACTGGTATACAGTCAACGACAGATTAAGAAACGTGGGGCGAAACCCGAGCACTTTATTACTAGAGATTTTTAGTAGATCGTACTTCGATAAAGATACCTGATGACGGTATAATGCAAATGCGAAAGCGCCTGATGATTGTACGGGTAAACGTTATCGTAATTATCAGAATGATCTATACTAGAACTCTCTATTATCGTTCCGCAGCTAATGGGATTGCGACATTAGCCGAATAGAACGCCCAAGATGAAATCGCAAAGAAAAAAGCGTGAACGTAACAGGGCACGACCCTGCGTTTTTAAGCTCTCAGCTTAAAACGAAACCTAGGCCTAAGTAATGCGACGTTTTATCCTAAAAAAAGCAGAAAAAAACACGTTCTTTAGTTATCGAGCATTTTCGAACAATGTATCCACTTTTAATGAGGATAAATCTTTCGGACATCTAGTATATAATTTCTACTCTCTAACAAAATAGAGGAGGGTGATATATTCGATAAATATTACATCCCGCATTTCTCCGCCTTGAGAAAACTTCAATTAATATTGCATCCATCTGTTGTATGTAATATAGGTAACAAAATGAATGCGTTTCAGATTGTTCAAGCTTAACAAAGCGCAACACGATTTGTTCATTACACGTTCACGCTTCTCGCGTCGTCATTGTTTTTACTGAGTTTTAATCGGCCAGTGTCGCAATTTCATTTGCTTTCGAAAATAAGATGTAGGGGACTCGGCCAACACCGCCTAGAACTAAGGCAAGGCTTGTGAACTATACTTCCTCATCTTCCGTGGAACGCAATCAGCCTATAGGATGGCGCCAACCCAGCCATTGGACCCGAAACCCGACGCCGAGCTTCCTTAGACGCGTTGATTGGACACGAGGCCCAGCCGAACGCCGACCCAGCGCTCGTGTCTTATCCGTGTCAGCGCTCAGCGCTCGTGTCTTATCCGGAGCGAAAGTTTGTCTGCTTCTTTTCAGGGCTTCTGGGGACGTCGAAACGCCGAGCTCTGATTGGCTCTGATTGAGGGATAGTGGGTACACCTCAAAGCAGGCTACCTTTGAGGTCTACCCACTATCCTTCATTCAGAGCCAATCAGAGCTCGGCGTTCTGACGTCATCACAAGCCCTGCTAAAGAAGCTGACGAACTTGCGCTCCGCATAGCGCGCAGGACTTCCATCATTCTTAGGTGGCTGTCGGTGATGAAATTTGACGCCGCGACGCAACTTCGAATTAAACTACGCTGCGATGCATCGAAGCTGTCCTCCCTGATGCTCTCAGCTGTTACAATGTATTGTTTCGCATGTTTTGCTTACAGTGAGATGGTACTCCACGAGCGCCGTCCTGCTTCCTATTCTGGTCTTGGTTCCGGTCGTCTTCGTCATTGGAATGATCGCCTACAAGAGGTGAGCCTTTGTTGTTGGCATCGCCTATAGAATTCATACGCACATTTTGTCGTTTATTCGGTAACACCAGTTTTTTTTTATGCAGGAGGTTTTTTTAATGAGGAGGCTTGAAATTATTACAGCGAGTTAATTAAAAGTTGGTTATAAATTGCAAACCGTTTCTTGATCAGCTGCTTTTGTTTATCCTAATACAAAACGATAACTTCAAAAATAAGAGGCAGTTGAATGCAAGTCGTCGGATATAGCTTCATTTTGATGCTTATTTTGTTTGACGGCTGCTGTAAATGAGCCCGTCCGAGTGTTTAAAACGCATTAGATGCCGGGATTACATATCTGTGCTCTGCTGTGTTGCTCGCTGAAGACTGCCTGCGATAAAAAGGGATTGTGACTGCAGTTTGGAAACCGCCATTCAACGGTGTCTGGGGGAATATAAACTTAATAGAAGCTGAAAAACAATATCAGAGATCCTAAAAGCAACTTTCGATAATTCCTTAACGTTGAAGCCGCATCCACCAGCTACGTCTCCAAAATCACCAGGCTGGACCTTTTATCTGCTACGAGAACGACGACCCCGAAATGTTCACACGTTGTAGTACGGAGTTTTCGTAGATATTTTCCTTCGCGTCTTGCAACGTTTTCCGCGTTCTGTTGCGAGATCCGGTACTGTACAAACAAGGTTAGAGGTGCGTATACGCGGTAGTCGGCGTCCTCGTGACAAAGGGTGAAGAGGAAGGGGCAAAACGATCTACGGAAACTCCTGAATGTAACAAATTGCGTTACACGTTTCTTTATAGGCTTCCCACCGACCTGGGTTGGAGGATGCTGTTATTTGGAATGGGGAGAACAACGGCACAAGCGCTTTCACAATGAGAAGGACACCGGCGACGCTGCTCCTGTCACGGCGACGATACCTCTCGACCGATACATAACGTCGCGATCCTGTGGGTGCCGGATTGGCGATCTCAACGTCGGCTTTTCTGGCTGTCTCCGAAGTCCCAGCGTTTCAGAGCCCCAACTAGGAAGTTCGAATTCATGTTCCGAACTGTCCTCGGAATTTCAGAATGGGGCCTGTTTTCTCCTGCCAACCAAAGCCATCGCAATCAAGGCCGAACCTCGCTGGAACTTCGGAACCCTAGACTTGAAGGAAGTGGTGGAACCGAATTATTCGGTCTCAGTGGCTTATATGGACGATTCCGTCGGCGCGGACCTACGGCCATATAGACCTTTCTTTTCCGTCACTGGACGTGGACACTGGGCGGTGAACACCTCTTCAGTGGCGGAAAGACAGCCGATTATAACGTCCAGGAGTAACCCTGAAGCGATGCCGCATACAACCTATCGCCCTACAAAATGCAAAGACGTTCTTGCTACCAGCGACGGGCCCACCAAACTGCCAAGCCGACGCAGGAAGCGCCTGAGAGTCAATGAGGAATCTTTCGAAGGCTTTGGGTCGACAGACTCTTCAGCAAACGGCAGTTGGAGGGGTTTTGACCAACCGCGTTTGCCTAAATTATGCTCCAGTTCTGCCTTTGAACAGGCCCGAACAGTACAGCCGAACATAGACAGTGATGACTGCACCGCCAACCTTCAGCTTTGCAAATTGGATGCGATTATCAATCCAGAATCCTTGACCACGAGGCCTCTTGCACGGAGTAACTTCAACGAGCCGTGCCGTTTTTCGAGCGAGAAACAGCATGTCAGTAACCCGAACTTTCGGGCGATTTATGGTTAGGCAGTGAACAATTTCTACCGTTTAGCATGCATCGAACGACTTCGACGCCACCGAATATTCCTAAAATAAAACCGTCGGCACGTGCCACTACTGAAATGCATGGGCAACGACCCGTCGGCATTCACAAGTACAACTCAGAACAGTTACGGTCGATCGTTCCTTTTAACGCGAAACGTGCAGCCTCTGAATCTCGGGGGCGGTTAGAAACCTCCATAAAAGCGCCTCAGTTAGAGTCGTCCGGCAGTGATGACACGGGAACTCTGCAGCCTCCGAAGTCGACCTGCTTTGAGTTAGCAAGGTCATTTGGATGGCCAACGTTGCAGAGTGACCAACTGTTTTCAAAGGAGTTTTCGAAGGAGTATGTTGCTGATGAACCGGAATACGGACAACTTTATTCGCCTTTCACTTCTCACGGCAGCACAGCAAATTCAAGTAGAGGCGATGCGGATTCTGCGACCTATTATCGCCTAAAGTTCCCGTGCCTTAAACAGACTCTCTTCAGCGCTGATGACAACGAACAGACACGGGTCTTAAACCTACAGCAAGAGTTGAACTTAGCTACACGCCAATTACCAGAGCACCTTCCCTTCGCCTCGGTACGAGGGACACGATCCAACTTGCAGAACTGTAGAAGCTGGGGCCCACAGAGGCCTGCTGCTGCCCCGTACCTTCAGCGGTCCGCGCAAAGCAAGAGGTACTCTTGCTCTGTAAGCAGCTCTTCTGGCATCGTGCGGAACCTCGTTCAAGAGTGGGGCACAGGCTTCTGCGCACCTAGGTCACCAGGACAAGCACGGGCCTCCCCAGAACGCCTTCGCCGTCTTCCATCAGTTGTCATATGCCATCAGGACAGTTCAGCAAGGACGACCGTGCGCGACGTATTCCCTTGTTTCGCCAGAGAAGGGCTCGTTTTCGGGTTCGAGCCTTAGGACAGTCACCTCTGAGCGCTCCAGAGGCGGCAGCTCACGAACTCGTTTGCAAGAGTTCTCCAGGCCCGCGTTCTTTTTCCGGAAGCGGCGTGGGAGGATCGACCCTCTTTGAGGGAAACACCGAGGAGTCTGATCTCGGCCCAATTTCGAGAACTGCTGACGCGGGTTTGTTATCTCACCGTTCGGTTTCGTCGTCTTTCTCTTCAAGTTCTGTTGCACCCCAATGGCTTGTATGCTGTCGAGAGGCAGCTTTATGTTTTATGGGCGGCTCTTCAACGGATTCCTAAGTTAAGGCTTGGTGTGAATATTTTTTTTTCATTTAAATTAAATAAATTACTAAGCAACGAAAGTTACATGCATCTCACTGGACGCTAGCCAGCTGGAACATCATGCTTTCCAATTTATTGGGATGCATTTTTGTGAGCGGTATAAGGAACTATTTGTTTTAAGGGTCGTGCACATATTTATGGAACTGTGACCATCCGAATAGACTTTTTGCTGACATATCCAAGTCCTGCACCTTACTTGCACGCGCCGCAGGTAACGTGATCAGTACAACGCAAGTGCAGAGCGGAGGGATCGACGTCACAAGTGTGCGTTTGCGAATTAGTTTCAGTTTGAAGCCGTAGCGCCCACTACGAATCTCTGATCAAAAGTTTACGTAACAGCTAGACTGAAGGAGGTCGTGCGCCATTTTCTAAATACATTATGCCCCAAAAGTTGGAAAGTTTTAAGTTTTATTACCTCTGAAACGTCTGTCATAACCCTTTTAGCTAATTGGCTAGCTAGTTAACCATTTTCGACTTTTTGGTAGTGCAAAAAATGTTCCAGAAGCCGAGAGATATTACAGTGAAATAAACCACTGATTTTACAAATAAACAAACAATCAATTTAGTTAGACGTTTTGTCTCCCATACAGGAAACATCGTCAGTGACGGCGAGTTGGCAGGAATGATAATATACCACAACCCGTAGCCCCCAAAGTAGCGTTATGGTTAAAATACGCCTAACACTAAGTTTTCTTTCTCTTAAAAATTTCTAATCCCTCTAAAAAAAAAAGAAAAGAAAAGAAAATTGTATATTGCCAGCTTTTTTATGATTTCTATAGACGCTTCGCACACGCGCCAGAAAACAGCCGCCATTGCTGACCTTCTTTTGGTATTCCCAGATGCCGCGCCAGTGAAGCGGGCGTTGGCGAGCTTCTACAAAGGTCAATGCTGGGGAGAAGGACGCAGTAGAATCTAAAATTGCAATAACCTGCCCTACTGTGGTAATGATGAAATGAAGTAAACGTAATAAGGGGACACAAAAAATTGAAGGTCGGTTATGGCGGCGCCATGCCCAGCTGCTGCAAAGCGTCTGTATTCAAACGTGTCTTCTGCTTTTAAACCCCTGAAGACACTGGACAATTCGTTTGCTGCGTACGTGCATCGCTTCGTGTCCATCGCTTCACTATAAATTAAATCGCGGCTTTCGCTTATAAGAACGCAGAAAAACGACAAACTTTCACCGAACGTTTTACCATGCGAAGTTTCAAAACGCAAGTCTCTTCCTGTGAAAAAAAAAAATGAGCACAAAGCTTGCCAATGTCAAGGTTGAGCGCGTTCGCAGACGACCGAGTTAGTCAGTCAGTCAGTAAAACGTTTATTATTTGGCCGAACAAATAAAAGGGAAGGAGAGAGTGCAGCGGTGGCCGAACGCTTGGCTGCTATACTCGTCTCAGCTTGGGTCCAGACGCAGCCGATGCTACAGCGGAGCCCGCTCAGCGCCCTGCAAGCACGCGCTCGTGGGCAAGCACTGTTACCATGCTCGCCGTAGCATCGGCTGCGTCTGGACAAGCTGAAACGAAGTATAGGCTAGTCAGATGTGCGCATGCGTCGCTCGACACGAAGTCCAGGAGGGTCCGCAGCACACGCTTGAGTGCATCCTCTGTTCCTGGAGGGCGCGTCCAGCCTTCGAGCTGGATGACATCGAGTTTCCGGTGGAGGAATCGTATTGCTGCCAGGTACGGGGAGGACCAGGCAAGGCGGGCGAAGGTGGCCCGGGCTCCGAGTTTGCAGCGCTGGCACAAGCCCGAGAACTTGTTTTGGCTCCATGTTGCAATTCGCGATGGACCGTTGTGTCCGTTCTGATGTGCAGGAGGGCTCCCGCTCGACGACCAAACCCCGACGGAGGAGGGTCCGGGTCCTCGGGCAGAAGTTCCTCGAGCCGAATGCGACATTCGTTTCTGATGAGAGTGCGCCGCTCGTCGGGGTCAAGTTCCGTGTGATCGTTGAGGATGGTAGACTGCCGATTGTATAGGTACGGAGGCAAGGCGCGCGATCACGCTGCGCCGCGTATCCGTGTTCTGATTGATGTGAGGGACTAGTCTCCTCGTCCGAGGGGAAGAGTGCGGCACGGGGAAGTCGATTAGCCTCTTCATTTCCAGGAATCCCGACGTGGCCAAGACATCATTCGATCTTGACGTGAAGTCCGTGGCCGCGAAGTTGCGACGCGAGGGACTTAATTTTTCGCACCAGCTTGAAGGGGCTGCCTCTAGCGTTGCAGTCTTTGATTGCTTCCTGTGAACCGGAAAAAAGCGGAGGTTCGCAGGGAGAGCGGAGGAGGAGGAGGACAAAGCTTCATGGACTGATGCTAGAGCCAGGCGAATGGCGTGGAGTTCTCCTTGTTTGGTCGAGGAGGAGGGGGACGACGTCGTGGCATGAAGCGTTACTCATAGGGTAGAACGCTGCAATTGCCTTCCTTGCTTGTGGGCCTTCGAGATAGGCGACGTCAGTGTATACGGCGGCGAAGGAGGCGAGGTCCCAGCTGCTTACTGTTTTCACGTGTGCTCGACCTCAACGAGCGAGCTGTTGAGCATCGCCCTTTCGAGGCAGTGGGCGAGTGGTGGTTATGTGAGCCAGATCTTCCCATGGAGGGAGTGCGGCTGGATAGCGCGGATGTTTGTTGGTCGTCTTGCCCAAAAGAGTCAAAATGCCTACGCCTGAGGGGGTGAGTTGTAGTCGCTCTTCGTGAGCGCTCATTCTAACCTCGACGACATCCCGAAGGTCGTTGACACCAGACGTTACTCTCAGAGTGCTGAGGGAGGTGAATTGTGGAAGTCTGCTGATTATGCGCCGAACACGGTTGTTGGGCGTGTCTAATTTGGTCCAATGTGCCTTAGGGAGGCAAAAATGCCGTGCTCCATAGCACGGCAAACTCGCGACACCACGAGTGCTTTGTACAGTCGTTTGGCGATGGTGTTGGAAGCACCACCTCCAGAGCTGCAAATTCGGCGGATTACGTTGAGAGCCTTGTTAGAAGGTTCTATTGTTTCTTCGAGTCAGGAATCGGCAGCTGCGTCCTCTTGAATTCCTATGACGAACACTCACACATAAGTGGAGGGACTAGTGCGTCGTTCGGCCAAGACGAGATGAAGTCGCTCCGCTACTTGATCATGACGGTACTTTTTTGTTTGACGTGACACAAACGTAAATGGTCTTCCCGGGGAGGCACGAAGTCCCACACGGAAAAGATGTGCCTCGGCGACATCCAGTGCACGTTCCTTCTGTTCTTCTGTCAGGGTCGCCGGCATATCGGGTGAAGCCGATGTCGGAAATTATCGGCTAAGGCGTGCGGCAGGGCGACATTGCGATATTAAAAAGTGTCGGGGTAAGAACGAAGCCTTGAGGCACTCCTACACGATTCGGTCTGGGTTGAGTTTGTTCTGTTTCTCGGTCAGTGGCCAATGAGAACGTGCGATTAGCCAAAAAGCTACGAATAAAATTTAGTGCGCGGCCAGAGATGCCGAGGCTGGCCGCGGCTGTTATGATGGAGTTTGAGATGGAGTCGAAAGCTCGACTGACATCTACAGCGACGAAGGTATCGGCGTGATCTTGCAGTTAAGCTTTGGTGCGGAAGATATTTTGGGAAATGAGGGCCATACTGTTCTGCGTACCTAAGCCGGTCCGAAAGCCGGTCTGTGCAGGGTGAAATGCGTTACTGTTTCTGAGGTACCAATCGAGTCTGGCGAGAACCATTCGCTCCATGGTCTTACACACGCAGGACGTGAGAGAGATGGGGCGGGAGTTTTTAATGGTGTTGCGGGACTTGTTTCCCTTGTGGATGGGCACGACGATCGAGTGCTTTCATGCTTGGGGTAGCTCTCATGGTACCCAGATTACGTTAATCCAGTCAAGGAGCTTCAAGCGGGTCTCGTCAAGGAGGTTCCGAAGCATGGCAGGGGTGACGTTGTCCGGCCCGGGTTCGGATCGCGTCGTGCTTTTGTGGATTGCCCATTTTAATTTCCCAATGGAAAACGACCGGTCCATACCGTGGTTTGGCACAACAATTTCGAGGGAGTAGACGGGGCCTGTTAATACGTGCTGAGTGGCTGGCTTTGGGAAGAACGCGTCTCCGGCCTGATTCGGAAGCTCAGGTCCCGTCAGGCCCAGCTTCAGGGCGAGATTTTGGGTTGCCGTCTTGCTCTTTTCTTTTTTTTTGTCCACGAGAGCTCGACTTGTGGCCCAAAGCTTCTTAATGGACGTTCTCTCGGAGAGCGATGAGCTGTAATCGAGCATCTGGTCTTTTCAAGGCGTTTCGCGTATTCCTTGGCCACGATCGGTGGCCCGTGTGATGGCTTGTCGAACCGCAGTGGGTTTTCGGCCTCTACGATAACGTTGAAGCAGTTAAAGACGTCTTGCCCAGAGGCAAGCCAGGTGAAGGTCGGGTGTGGGAGCGTCCTTGTCCGCGGTGACGGAATAGTGGCAGTTTTTAGTGCGTTCTGGATTGAGGATATAAGTCGTTTTCTCCAGAGTTTGGTCTGTTGACAAACTCTCGGCGCACTTGATCCCATTGGGTAATCTGAACCTTGTGTTTGGCAGCAAGCACGTTGCAGGGCTTTTGAGTGAGGAAAAACTGTATTTTGATTGGCAAGTGGTCGTTACCCCGGGTATCGGGCAGACATTTCCAGACGTGATGTTGGCAGAAGACGTTGGAGGTTCACGTGATCTCGGGAGAAGTGTCCTCCTGGCCTACGCAGGCTGCCATGCGGGTATTGGTCCCGGTCCACGTTCATGAGATGGAGATGACACATCGTCATCCTTTCCATTAGCTGCTCTGCCTCTTTTAAGGCGAAAGCCTTACTTACCCACTAAGCGAAAAATGCTTCAAAAAAGCCGATAAAAACGCGATTGTGCGGCACGCGCCTTTCCATGGGCAACCCTACTTGTCCCATTACCTTGGCATCGTCCTTGTGGTCGTCCCAGAAGTCGTCCTAGACCTCTGGGATGACCTCACTTGTCACATTACGTGAAAAACAAGCAGCGTTAGCGTTGTTGTGCCCGATAGATGGCCATAAAAATACGTCAACAATCGTCATCAGCGTGATGTCATCAAGCGTCATCATACGTCATCAGCGTGATGTCACCGCCAAAGCGCCGTGTGCAAAAGGTGAGCTTCAAACTTCATCTCTGTTCGTTGTGTGCTTCATGTGATAGACTGTAAGGCGACCGCGCCTACATCTACGGGGGGATCGGTGGTCGAGTGGGCTAGCGCACACCAGCTCGGAGCACGTGGAGCGAAAGCTCGCACTGCAGAGCCCAGGATCCTGGGTTCAATCCCAACCACTGCCCGTTTCGATCTGGATGGGCATCGTACCGGCGTGCGGTCGTGTATCACTTCTGCTTGATGCACGTCAAAGACCCCAGGCTAGCGGTTGTACTGTATTGGCTAAATTTCTCATCTAAAGTTGGGAAACTCATCGCCCGTTGAGGCAGACCAAGTTCTAAGCTGTTTAAACATACAAACACCCACATTTTTAATTTTTTTCTACATCTACGGTTTCGACATTGGCAGCAGCGTCTACATCTACGGCGGCTTCCGAAGGCAAACGTGGCCGCCCACGCAAATACGCCACAGCCTCCTTCTCTAGGCGTCGTTCTCGACATCGTCCTTGAGGTCGTCTTGGGTTGTCCTTGAGGTCTTCCTAGAAGTCGGCCTAGAAGTCATCCCAGACGTCTGTCTTGACGTCGTCCTAGAGGTCGTCCTGGAAGTCATCCTAGACGTCGTTCTTGACGTCGTCCTAGAGTGTCTAGACGTCATTCTAGAACGTCGTCCGTCTAGGCGTCGTTCTCGACTTCGTCCTAGACGTCGTCCTAAGTCGTCCTAAGGTCGTCCTAGAGGTCGTTCTCGAGTCGTCCTAGACGTCGTCCTGGACGTCGTCCTAGATGTCGTCCTTGGCTGGCTTTCGCCTTCCTACACGTTAGCAGTCTTAAGTATGTTCGTGTAATTTTATTTGTCGTGTATATCCGCAGAGTGGATGTTGCAGGTTGAAATCGCCTCCATACAACTTCTGTTCTTGGAGGTGGATTTCATGAATATAAAAGATCCAGTCGTAATTCGATGGTCCGCTCTGTACCAGGGCGATGATATGCTGAGACGAAGATCACGTTATTGTTCTTTATGGTCGTTGCACGAACTGCGACTATTTCTTGACCGTCGTTGCAGTGGTGAGAGAGATCAATTTGATGTTGCAGCCAGTCGGTACGAACGTACACTAGCGCGTAGTCTGGTTTCACGCAAAGGGTGGAACGAGGGCCACCTTGACATTTTGGGATGGAGGGGCACGTATAGGAGGTAAAGCGTCGAATGTTAATGGCAAAAGAATTGGCTTCTTGGATTAGACTTACGTCGGGGCGTTGATCAGGACGTCCGAGGAATCGGGTGCGCAGCTCGGCCGCTCGTTGACCGATTCCGCAGCAATTCGATTGAAGGATCCTGGACATTTGGCGACGAGCTGGGGAGGTTTATGACGGACCAGATTTGGTTGAAAAAGCTTTGATGTTGTTGCTGCTGCTGTTGCTGCTGTTGTAGCCGGTTGTTAGACTCTTGCTGGGCTAAAAGGGCCACGTTCATACGAGCATTCAGGGCTATCAAGACTTAATCAATTTCATATTTTAGAGACCTGAACATATTGCGAATTTCTTGCATGTCGGTGACTTTCGACACATAGGGTAATTTAGAATTTTTTTGGTTGAGATAAGGCTGGGTGGCCCACATATTATGTGCTACGATGGTTGTTTTCAGGCTCTGCGAAGAAGGCAGCTGCTGGTATTCGAAAAGAGATGTCGTTGGGGGCCGTTTATCTTGTTGCAGTTGTAGTTGATGCTGTTTGTGCTGTTCCTTATACTTTTATACTTCTTCGCGCGTTTTTTTTGTTAGTTTCTAGCCAGGTAGGGCATAGACGGTCTGCGCCCAGGTGGCCCGTTTTTTCACTCCTGGCAACGGGCAATCAGGGCCTTGGCCAGGCATGGCTGAAGTAGGGTGGGTTGCGCTGCAACGCGGGCAACCGGCTGGATAAGGACATATGTCCTGCTTGTGTCCGAGGCAGTGACATTTGCTGCAGGTAACTGCTTTTAGCTTGTGTGGGTAAACTCGCATGAATCGTCGTCCATATAATACTGAGCGCGGGAGCTTGAGGCCGTCGAATGTGAGGACGGCCGTGTTGGATTTCCCTAATCGTCGTGCAGAGACTAGGCGTATTTAGTCGCTTTCAACGTCCGAGTTTAGTGTCTCGTCCTGCGGGTGTTTTCCAGTGGGGAGATGTCGTAAATGACCCCCTTCGTATATGTGGCGCCGTACGTCCGGAAGATTTGGTCAGGGACTTGCTGGGAGCTAAGGAGAAAATGCTTAGCTTGCTGGACTACCTTTGCCACGGTCTTGCAGTCCGTCCGAAGCGATATAATGTTACTGTTCTCGATCAGGTGTAGCGTGAAGTCCTTTGAGATCGGAGTGAGCTGCATTTGGAGCAAATGCAAGATTGGTTTGATAGACGTTTGGAAGCGCGTAAGACGTATTTTGTACTCAAACTCCCAACGCTTGGGTTGCTTTGCTCTCGCCGGCGGGTTGCCACCGGTGTTGAGTGAGACAATGAGGACCGAAAGGTTCCCTTCACCTTCTTTTATTTAAGTACGTAGCCATGTGCCAGCCTTCGTTGTTTGTTTCTTGGTTGAGTGGTACCGGCGGGGGTCATCTGGTGTGGACTTGGCTGTGGAGTATGCATCCACAGAGGTTTCAAGCACCGTTCCCTGGACAAGCGGCACGTTTCCTGTTGTTCTGGCGCGCCCGACAGAGAGGATGGTCACTCTCTTGTGAGCCTTCCGTTTTTTGTCTAACGATTGTTCGGTCAGACGCTTTGGTGGTGTCTTTTTTAGGCGGTACGGGAATGTCAAATCGTTCTCCAATATCGGATTGGAGGGCTTGGATTTGTAGATTTTGAGGTAGATCCGCGAGGGCGCTTCGCACGAGCTGCGTGGTTTTGTTTAGTTTTTCTATGGAGCGGAAAGAACCGCCTCCAAACTCGATGTTGCCCCCCTGAAAGCCCAGCGGGCCAGTGAAGTATAGAGTGGCGATTTCGGGCTGCTTGCTGGGTAGAGCCAAGGTCGCCACGGTGGCGACTGTGGTGTTGAAGGGAGCCTGGTTGGTCTCCATGTCCTTCGTTGAAGGCACGGAACCCGAAATGATGTTCGGATGTAGCATTTCGAACGAAGTTGAGTGGAGCGCTGCGAGCACAGGTCTTCCTTAGCTACTTGTGGCGTCACCTCCCGACAGGCACAGCGAGCAAACAGAGTGCGTCGTCTGCTCGCTTAGCCGACTTAGCGACGCTCTTCACTTACAACGCCATCTCGAGGTGGGCGCTACATCGGGATGGCGTCGCAAGTAAAGAGCGTCGCTAAGTCCGTCGTCTGAGAACGCGCCTAGCCTTGGCTTTGTCTAGTTTGTCTGCTCTCATGTTTTACAGGAAGGGAACTGCGCCTTGAAATTGCTCACGATATACAACTGACCTGCTCGTTGAACATTCGGTGAAAGTTCGAGCTTTCAATATGCAAAGGCCGATTTTTCCTGCTCGTTTTACAGCGGAAGGTGCTCTTGGGCTACCCTGTAGAAGCGGTCGATGTAATCGCATTTAGGAATCCTCAATGGTTCAAACGACCGTGTTTTATTGGGGTGGCACTGATCTTAATATATATATATTAAGAGCACTAATATATATATATATATATATATATATATATATATATATATATATATATATATATATATATATATATATATATATATATATATATATATATATATAATACCATTATCTTCAAACTAATGGTACAGCAATGGGTACAAAAATGGCACCAAACTACGCGAACGTATTCATGGGAGTTTTAGAGGACAGTTTCTTAGGACAATGCGCGCTAACCCCTCTCTTGTACAAACGATATATTGACGACATATTTTGTAATTTGGCAGCACGGCCTTAGCGATCTACTTTGTTTCATTGAAAATTTTAACCAGTTTCATCCTACTGTAAAATTCACAAGCTTTTATTCCCTCACAAGTATCAACTTCTTGGATGTCTCTGTGAAACTCGTAGGTGGTGTACTAAGCACCACGCTCTTCCGAAAACCAACCGATTCACAGCAATATCTCTCGTTCAAAAGCTCGCACCCCCGACATTCTAAAACAGCCATCCCTTATAGTCAAGCCCTCCGATGCCGCCGAATCTGTTCAAACGATGACGATCTACACAGAAATTTAGAACAACTCAGGGAGGCGTTCCGGGGACGTGAATACCCAACGGCCTTAGTTGATAACGCGATAGACAAGGCACGTGCAAAAGATCGTAATTTAATACTCTCTCCGGGCACCACGCCAAATGCCCCCAAAATCCTGTGAACCTCACACTTACCTACAGTAATAACCACCCAGCCATCCGCTCGATCTTAAAGAAACATCAGTGCTTGATAGAGCAATCGACTAAACTTAAAAAAATATTCCCCGACGCGCCCAGAGCGGTTTTTAGACGACCTTGAAACAATCTCGTGCATGCAAAACTAAATAAACAAAGTCATTCAAAACCAACGGGATGTAAACCATGTGGAAAATCCCCTTGTAAGATATGCCGTCAAATGCTTTCTACTAACATTGTATCTAGCACAAATTCGCACTTCCGTCAAACGATTAGCAGTGATGTCGACTGTGACTCGGAGAATGTAATATACCTTATTGAATGTCACAAATGTAAAGAGCAGTATATTGGACAAACTAAATCCACGTTTCGTAAAAGATACAACGGCCATAAGT
This sequence comes from Ixodes ricinus, assembly GCA_037355805.1. Taxonomy (NCBI): domain Eukaryota; kingdom Metazoa; phylum Arthropoda; class Arachnida; order Ixodida; family Ixodidae; genus Ixodes; species Ixodes ricinus. The sequence continues at coordinate 2,722 of JAZHYW010048985.1, read as the reverse complement.
CGGACGTTAGGTGCAAACCCGACCTTCCAGTATCCAAACATTTCAGCCAGGATGGACATGTAATAACGGAGGCCAAATTAGTCATCATACAGAGTGGCTTCAAGACTAAAACAAATAGAGAAATTCGCGAGTCGTTCCTAATTCATAAATTCCAGTGCAAAATTAACAAAGATTTGGGTACTCTGTCAACAATACACAGCTTAAACAACCATCTGCTGCGACACCCCCGCCCTGTTTAATCCCTTTTAGAGCGCAGCTCTTAGGCGCCCGTTTCGGGCTTGAGCGGCGTTGGCGTCGGCGTCGCGCGTCGTCGTCGGCGTAACCGCCCGAGGCCACGTGACCCCCAGGTCACGCGACCCCCCGAAGTCACGTGACCCCCAGGTCACGTGACCACCCCCAGGTCACGTGATCCCCAGGTCACGTGACCCCTGGTCACGTGACCCCCATGTCACGTGGTCCCCCAGGTCACGTGGACCCCCAGGTCACGTGACCCCCGAGGTCACGTGATGATGATGATGATGACGATGCGGATGCCGATGACGACATCAGTGACGTCACTGATGACGTCATCGGCATCCGCATCGTCATCATCATTGATGACGTCATAAGTGACGTCAAGTGACCCTCCTGAGGCCATGTGACCCCTTCCCCCCTTCCCTTCCCCGAGGTCCCTTGGCCCCCCCCCGTACCCTCCCCTCCTCCTCCTCAAGAGCTGCGCTCTAATTCGGCGTTACAGGGAGTTGTAAACGGCTTTAATTTTTGTTTTCTCTTCTTTTTCTTCCTTCTTGGGTCTGGACGAACCAGCCCTCGGCGACAAGGAGAAAGATGGCCCCACACGACCCGGTCATACAAGGGCGTCACGACTCACTCACTGCACCGTATAATTACCCAGGAATGCATCTCCCGAACAAAATCCACAACCGTAATCCCTCACCGTGCTTCCTTCGGCTACCAATGCACCTGCGCTTCCTAGCGCTTCCCTTTCCCTGCAAGCCCCTTCTGCTACCAATGCACCTGCGAACAGAACCTACAACCGTCATGCCTCATCGCGCCAAGATTGGACCTTGGGACTTATCCCCCGTGTTCCCCTTCCCTACAAGCTCCTTCATACCACCAATGCACCTGTGAACAGAACCCAGAACCGCCTCCCTCATCGCGACGAAATTGCACTCGTCCCCCCCGTGCTTCCCTTTACCTACAAACCCCTTCGAACTTTCGCGTTAAAGGGAAGATGGGGCACTTCTGCATTTGAGAAAAAATGCTTGAATTGCGTTCATTTGGCCTTTAGAATAAGAAATATCACAATTATATTTCAATGCGACACGCCGGAGAGCCATAAGAGAAATTTCAAAATAGGGCTGAAGCCCCGCCTCCCTAGCCTTGGGCAGTCAAAAGATCCGTCGATGACGTCACATACAGCGACTTACCTTTCGCGTTTTCTTGCGTTTAACAATACCTGCGCAGCAAATGGTTTGGGTATTCGGGTTCACGGGGTAAAAATACACTAGAATTCACCTCTAACTTATTTTTTTCAAGAACCTCCATAGTTTCCCTTTAACAAACGGTCCCCCTAGATATTTTATAAAACTAACCCACCACGCCATGTGGGCTCCCGTTCTGAAGAAGGCAGTGCCACTGCCGAAACGGCGACGGACGTCAGGCCCCTTTCTTATTTTTATTCATTTTTTTTTTCATTTAACAATTTATTTTTGTAAGTTCTTGTGTTTTAACATTGACTTTTACTCCGTCCTTTTTTAAAAATTTGTTTCCCGCGTAACTAGCGTTCTTGTGCCTAGTCTTCATTATTCCCGTAAACTAATACAACTTTTTGTCGGCACGTTTACCCTTTTTTCTTGCGCGACTTTTTTCGCCATTAAATTAGAATTTTATTTTTTCATCCTACGGCTAGCTGTGTCTGCCCACATTACTTTTGCTATATATCAACGGAAGCATTTGTCAACATTCGCCACTTTATATATATATATATATATATATATATAGTCCTGGGCCAGGGGCACATATATATATATGTGCTCCTGGCCCAGGACCAAAACGACACAAGCCTTTTTTTGTTGCGACGCGTTGTTTTCGCAATATCGAATTTGTCCTCCTTTCGTGAAACACCCTGTATATATATATATATATAAGCCGCGCGCGCAGCTGGCCAAGTAGGCAGCGCGCGCGTGGACTAATGGTTATGGTGCCTGCCTCCCACGCGAAAGGCAAGGGTTCGATTCCTGAGAGCGGCACGTCTTTTGTTATTCCTGCAATTTCGTGTTCTGGTAAATTCGAGAATGTTGTTGCTTGTTCGAGGTTGAATGTTCTATGCGTCGAACCTTCTACGCCAATTATTCCAGAAGCCCACGCATTTACATAAGGGGCTCCGCGTGGCGAGCCGCAGTCGGTTTCGCCTCAGCGTTCGATTCTGCTGTTACGTCGACTTCGACGCCAGCGACGCTCTCCTGTTAGCTTCTGTTTCCTTTTTATTTCTGGGCACAAGTTCGCCCCATTAGACATTTAGTTTCCTCAGTTATTTTTTGCTTCATTAACTCTTCATTCGTGAAATTTTGGTGGAGGTGCGGGGTACCGCATGTCCGTGAAGCGCTCCCCTCCGAGGTCGCGCAGTACAAGTCCGAATCCATAGCTCCCGAGACCTAACGAAGACGAGACCCAGATCCGATCAAGTCGCCGTAACCTTGGCCTACCCCCGGAATTAGGACCC
>JAZHYW010048984.1:0-12149 GCA_037355805.1 Ixodes ricinus | reverse complement strand
ATGCACCCTCGATTACCCCTGGGGCAGTGCACACCAGTTTGAAAACAAACACTGACTAAAAGGGTACCATAAAAGATTGTGCTAAAAAGTAACGTACACTTTACTTTTAAAGTACATTGTACTTGTAGTACTTTACTTTAAGTACATTGCGTCCGGGTGTACTACTTTACTTTAAGTACATTGCGTACGGTGTACTACTTTACTTGAAGTACATAACCTCTCGTTTGCCTTTTACTTCGAGCAGATTTTAGATGTACTTTTTCCAGCACTGTAGTTTTGAGCAGATTGCTAGCATAAAATGCAACTTCCTTCGGGGGGCGTCCGTTTAACGTTAAGACGCCAGTTGATATTCTGCATTAGTTGACAACTCAAGAAAAAAAGGGCGTCACCAATCCCGAACATCTTATCCTCGCTGCGCAGATAAGGAGATTCGGCACCAGACGATACGTAGGCCAAAGAACGAATCACGAGGAAGGACCAAGATTATGATCAGTCCCTGACCTGTCTTTCTTATATAAGCAATGAAACGATATCAAGTTGGAATGTTCATGACTTTGCATAGGCATACTGGTCCTATTCTGGCTCTGAGTGTACTCGCACAAACAGCCACTGATTCAGTAGCCTCTTTGCCGTGGGGAAATTGCGAGGGTCAAAGGGGACTATTTCTTTCAACCTTGCCAATGTCAAGCTTCATGACGTAATTAGGGGATCGAAATCACCCGCCTGACGACAGTTGAACGCAGCTCGTGGATCGGACAGAAGAACTGTGTGAGCACTCGACTTCGGCTCGTAACTAATCCACGCCTCGCCGGACACTCTGGTTGCGGTTCGTGTCCAGACACGGCGGTGATGAGAAGAGCCGAACTCTTAACGATTCCTGGAGCCCAGCACACGTTGTCTACTTTGCCGACCACAGTGCGTAAGTATAATCAACGTTGGCAGAATAGGATATAGCACAAGGCCACGTACCGCTTGTTCTGTCTCCGAGTTGAAGGATGAACGATGCCCATATTTCTAAGATTTGTTTTGGTCGCCTGCACATTGCTTAGAAGTAAAAACCAAGGGCAAGTGTATTCAGTAATTAAGTTAGTAAGTGATTCAAGTAGTATTTATCAAAAAGTTGAAGAAGAGTTTATAGTTTCATGCATGGCCTTTTTAAGCTCTCGGTGACTATATAAATCGGATTCAAAGCATTTAAAGGTGCCCTGTGGAGGTTTCTGAGATAGTGTAAACGTGCCGATAACTCACCCTGCGCGCTGTAAGCATTCTAGAAATCCATGAATCACGAGGATGCGCGGCCGATTTCCCTATCAAAAAAGCAATCAAAGATCTAACACATCGAGGTCATCTCCGGAAATGGGAGCGTAATTGTTCCGGCAGCCAGGACGACCTGTGACCAATGAAAACGCAACATTTCGCTGAGATTGCAAACGCTGTCACTATTACACATGTGTATGCTTTTGTAAACGATAAAAAAAAAAAAAGTAGCCGAGAAATTTAATTTTTTTCGAGGAGAGGAAACGAAATGCAGTAATCGTCTAAAAAAAACAGCGCACTATGTTTTTTTAAATTTTTCGTTTTGTATTTTGCGGGAGTGATGTGTTTTGTTGTCAGCTCTCGAGTACGGCTCGCTGGTTGGACGTAGTCCGGGCTGCACTGGCAACGAGCCGCCCGCATTTGAGATATCACTCCGCGGTTCCACCGGTCTGAGGCTCGAACATCCCTTCGCCAATTGCTATTGACTGACAGTAGTACAAGTTTCCGAACCTGCTAATCCCATCGCCGTACATGATTGCGGTGTCTTGCGATCTTTGATTGTTTCTTTTAATAGGGAATCGGCCGCGTATCGTCATGATTTAGAAATTTCTCGGATGCTAAGAGCCAGCAGACTCAGTTATCGCCATATTTAGGTGATCTCAGGAACGTTACTGCCGCAGATCCTTTCTTATCAAAAGCTTTCTCAATGGCCAGAACAATGCAATAGACGAACGACTGCCAATCTAACGAACAAGAGAAATTTGATTCAAATGTGACGTTCTGTTAGGCTTAGAAATCGTATATCATTTTATATTTCTCTCTGTACCTTCTGTATCCTGTTGCCGAGTTATTATATTGCGGAAACCAAGCGGCACTTAAACATATTGAGCACGGTCACATGCTCGGCCTTCTGAAAGCCTTTATCAATTCTGAACTATAGGAAACGACCCTGGAGGGCGAACAACGGACAGCCTTTGAACAGATCTGTCGGAAAGCAAGCTTGGAATTCGGTGCTTGTTATGTTGCAAGTTCAGTGCGGTTTCAGCTCTCCGGACCCTGCCGGTAATATGAAAGCTTTGATCGTCACGTATCTTGGTTGCGGTAGCAGTGGTACTGAATATTACGAATGACTCACACACTGCCGCGAGTGCCAGAGGGAGTTTTGGCTTTTTGAACGGACCAAACAAATCGTTTTTGAATGCTGTCAAATAATTTCTTGCAGAGCTGGCAGAAGATGGTGCATTTTGTGTATCAAAAGATTCAGTGAACCAGTGTACCTTTGTAGTGTAAAAAATAAAGATCGAGAAATTGCTACCTACGGCGAGTCTAATTGGTGCAAGGGTTAACAGATGAATGCAGGCAACAGCGAGGGCGTAGAAACTAACCTTGAATAGCAGAGCTTGATTTCGGGTTGGGCGGGATTTTATTGGTGCAGTGCATGATTCTGTTATTTTACTAAAAGGACACACTAAATAAGCACAAGTTTATTTAATATATTTTTTTTGTAAAACTATTTCGGTTTCATGAGAATAGCTGCCGCCATCTGTCGGCTGTTGACCAAATCAGACGCGCTTTTCTAGCAGGTGGCCGCCGTAAATAGCAAATATACGCTCTTAATTTGTTCCTCTTTACTCAGGTATGCTCATTCTTTGAAATTTTGATACACAAGATGCACCCATTTCGGCCAGTTCTCTACAAAATCTATTCCTAACAAGTAAAAAAAAATGAAAAAAAGAAAACGAATTTACGCCGTTTTGTGGTAGGTCTAACGATCCCTTCGATTAGCATGGCATTTAAATATCCCTATTTTCTGCGGAACTACCGGATGTGTTTTTTTCTTTTAACAATTTCAAGCATTTTATTTTTAAGTATAGATGTTAACGCTCATCTTAGATGCACCACAGCAACTGACTGACAACCTAAGAAACGCCCGGCATAACTTTAAAATTTTCCAGCTTCGTGATTCGTTCTTAGGTAATGCCGCATTCTCACTGGCTGCTGAACAAAACCAGGATTCTCCGTACTCGCCACACCTTGGTTTATGCCGTCAAAACAGGTACTGTTACCTTCTGTAGACTAACACACTGTTTACAAAGAAGTCAGCGTTTAAGCTGACTTCTTTGTAAAGCGTAAACTGCGGCTCGAAGCGCTAACTGCGACTAAAGTTAGCCGCAGTATCTAGGAGAGGGATTTTGAAATCACATGACTGGCTCGGTAGGAATGCGGGGAAACATGGCGGCGCCCCGGTGAGTGAGCGCCGCTCACTTTAGAAGTAGTATGTCGTTGTAGCTGCAATATCGGGCACGCTAATCAGCAACGAATGGTGCAAGAGGCTTTCGCTTTGCTTACCTCACTTAAATCGCAAAGCATGAGCAATGACCTCGCCGCATTTTTTAGATAGTCTTTCGATTCTGACCATTTCTACGCCTAAATGAACGCTATAATTGTCGCCATGGCAACGTCTTTGTAAAGTGTATTGCCTTGACTCAATCGGTCGGGTATTGATAGCAGACAAAAGCAGAAAGCGTCCTAATAGACCTTTTTTCTAAATTCCCCAAGCACCCAGGTGCATGCTACGAGTGTAGTTACACGCGTTGCACGTGATGGCGTTTGCAGCAGTAATTGTTCGAAAGCAAAAAGTCAAACAAATTTTGCCTTGCACGCGCGTTCGTAAAAGCCTTATTATGATTATTTACTTCGAATCTTTTATAAGAGGAAGGTATAGCGCGCCTGCGGACTGTAGAATTACACTTCCAGCATTCTTCTCGATGCTTAGGTAATTTAGAAAAAGGTCTATTGGGACGCCGTCTGCTTTTGTGTGCTATCAATACCCGGCCGATTGAGGCAAGGCAACCCGTTTTCCAGAAACGTTACCATGCCGACAATTAACGCGTTCATTTAGGCGTAGGAATGGCCAGAATCGAAAGACTATCTAAAAAATGCGGCGAGGTCATTGCTCATGTTTTGCGGTTTAAGTGAGGTAAGGCAAAGCGAAAGCCCCTGCACCATTCGTTGCTGACTAACGCGCCCGATGTTGCAGCTACAACGACATATTAGTTCCAAAGCGAGCGGCGCTCACTCACCGGGGTGCCGCCATGTTTCCCCGCATCCCTACCGAGCCAGTCACGTGATTTCAAAATCCCTCTCCTAGGTACTGCGGCTAACTTTAGCCGCGGTCAGCGCTTCAAGCAAATGGGCGAGATCACTGCGTGCGCGCAGAAACCAGATTCGCGTGAGAGGAACCGCCTGCGCATGCGCGGTGCCAACAGCAGCACAACCGCAGCGGCGTGAAGTCAGAGAATTGAGTTTGTGTGTGCGAGCGCGCTTCGTCTGCTTTTTTGCAGGGAGTTCTGGTGACGTTAGAACGCCGAGCTTCTGATTTGTTCTGGTTGAAGAACAGTGGGCATACCGAAGCAAGCTGCCTCCAGGTCTACCCACTCTCCTCCAATCAGAGCCAATCAGAGCTAAGCGTCTTTCTGACGTCACCACAACCCCTGCAAAAGAAGCAGACGAACTTGCGTTCTGCATAAGGTGGCATATGCAGACGGACTATGGCTGTCGAACGAGTGGTAATAAGCAGCGCTCAGACGCAGAGGGCCCAAATTATCGTCAAATTATTTGCTTGGAACCTGAGGTGACCGAAACAACCAGCGCCACAATCACGGACGGTTCGGCCGCCTCGCGGCGGAACCCGCCGCTAACATGTCAAACATGATCAATTTTTAAACAGACGCTAGGATATGCTTCGATAATTCACCGGGTAAAATGTACCGCTGAAATAAGCCTTGGATGAAAACACGCGCTTTCTACAAGAAAGCGCTATTTTTCTAGCTAATTTTACAGCCAGCGTCTTCTTTTTATGCCACCATGTATGTACCGTCCTCGTATATTTAAACGAAGAATAAGTAAATTAAATACAGCATAAGTAAAGTATAATAAAGTTTAATTAAATTATGCATGTAATATCATAACTTTTCACCACCGCGTTACAAAATATACCTCACTTGTGTCTGAATTAAGCGGTTGATGATGTGTAGGTAAAGTTATAAATAACGTGAAAAAAGAAAGCTTAGGAATAAGATTTTGTTTTTGAAAACGAAACCTCGCCCAGGACGTAACTACCAGACTTCTGCAACGTGCCAATTATGCTTACGCGTACCCACGATGAAATGTTGCAAACATACTGGAAAACAATGAGCAGAATTGGTTTTCGAAGATCACACAATCCGCCTGGCTTGTGCCGTTTCTGTACAACCACTTCTGGATCGCCGCAGCGTTTTCGCTCATCCAGCCTTTCTTTCCGATGCTGGTGAGTGGAAGCTGATTTTATTCAGTCGTAAAGTTGAATGTCGTTTGCTCTCTCCATAGCTACGTGTGGAAAAAGATCGATAAAACAATATTTATAGTGCAAACTGCTATACTCACATGCAGCTGAGGAGAGTGAGGAACAGATTCAACGTCTCGGGCGCATTCCTCAGTAAAACGGAGTTATCGAGGCTTTTAGCTGGATTGACGAAGGACCTGCCAGGTCCCGAAACCAGATTCCAAAACTTTCTTCTCAAACCTCCGATCGCCACAAAAAAAAAAAATCATTAAGGGCGTTATTGTCTGATAAATAACATTTAAACAATCGTTGCTTGACAATTGCTCATACGCAGATAAGTTTAACGTGCTGCCAAGCTGCCCACCGACACCAGTAAGCTGCCACATGACTGGCAGAGGTTCTGCAAAAAGCTGCACATTTCCACCCTTCACAACTAAACATTCATCACATTTCGCGCTCGAGATAAAAAAAATCACATAATTTGTTTTAAAGCAATAAATGTTTTTTTAACAGAACCCCCAATCTCAAATTTTTTTTTCGTCCGTCCGTCCGTCTTTTTAGGCATTTTTCGCCGTATTTAGCGGGGAAATTGGCGTCAGGTGGCCTGTATATCACAGTGGTGAATTTATGTCACGTGACATATACGTCGATGGTTTCCTTGCTAAATTTATCGGGGAATTTTGCGCGTTCTAAACACTAATTCAGTTTCTCCGCTAAATTTAGCAGAGAAATGGACGTCACGTGACCTGAGCACCCATTCGGTTTCCCCGCGTTGACGCTACGACCTGGTGACCCGTGACGTATACAACAATTCAGTTTCCCCGCCATATTTATTGGGTATGTATACGTCACGTGACACACCAATTCCTTCTTCAGATCCCTCTCTTCTCTCAACTCCTTTTTTCTCCCTACACCTTCCTCCTCCTAAGATGTCATTCCCGAATCCTTTCCATCTACATCATTTCCCCTCGCTCTTCCTCCCACTCATCCCCATTCTCCTACGATACCCTCCTCCCCTCTTTCTCCCTCCCCCTGTTTCGTTGCGTGACACACCATATATTAGTTCCGCGCTAAATTTAGCGTCACGTGACACACTACTCTCTCTTCCCGTTCCTCTCCTCTTCCTTCCTCTCGCTCCCTATGCCAGTCCCTCCTCCGGAACCTCCGACAGTGTTAGAATGGCAATCTGGGCTAGTTGGTTCATGATAACTTTCAGGGCGCCGAAAATACACAAGGACAAGAAACAAGAAAGGAGACGACAACAAGGCGCACTCGCAACTAGCGTTTATGGAAAAAACCACTCTCTTATATGCTCATGGCAAACAACACAGTCATAATGCACAGTCATACTACATCCGGTGTAGCCCCCTTCGTAAAAAAGTGTGCTCTTTTGCCGATAGTGACACAGACGTGTCACTAATGCAGTCCTTGCCTTTTTCTTTTATTTCAAAGGCCTCGTGCAGCTCCCTCGATATCCGATCGGCGTATCTGGCCAAAAACCTTGTGTCACTAAATGACGGTGTGCATGAGCAACGGCTGCAGTGCGTGGCGAGGTGTCCCGACGGGGTAGCCCGTGTGGCCGCAGCATGTTCGCGGGCGCGATCATTAAAACATCTGCCCGTTTGGCCAATGTACGATGATCCGCATGACATGGGGATTTCGTATATGACGCCCGTGGCACATTCCGTGTACCTGTTGCGGTGCTTCGTAATGCAAGGATCTGCAGACTCACGGGGTTTGTTGATTCTGCGACACAGTCTCGATAGTTTGTTTGGTGCGGAGAACACAATAGGCACATCGTACCTATCAGCAACCTTTTTAAGATTGTGGGTTAGTGAGTGTACATAGGGGATTACCACCGGCCTCACTGCTGCTCTTTCACGGGGCTGCCTCCGTGTGCCTTTAAACTTTTTTATTAGGGTGTCCGCTACATCCACCAGAACTCTCTGCGGGTAGCCCGCTTTCTGCAACCTCGCTGCCTGTCTCGTGAAGCTCGCTTGAGCAGTGTGTGCACATGATCTTCTTAGTGACGCCTCGAGACAACTAGATGCAATTCCTCTTTTTACAAGTTTCGAATGGGCCGAGCTGAACGGAAGGATGCCCTTCTTAGATCGTGGCTCATATGTCCAGCATATGTGATTTCTTTCAAGACTTAGCCTGAGGTCCAAGAACTGTAATTGCCCGTTCACTGGCTCTTCATGCGTGAACGACAACCCATCCCCGCAGGACCTAAATATGTCAAGCACTTCTTCAACCCCGCAGCTCGGTGCGTCAGCGGGTCTGCCGAGTACAAGAAAGTCGTCCACATATCTGAAGATGCGACACCGGTTCGCGTCGCCCAACCTCTCGGCAATCTTTCTTCCGCACACACTCAAAAAAATATTGGACAGTATCGGCGCAACACAAGACCCGATGCATATTCCCCTCTTCTGCACATACATCTCTCCCTCAAAAGGCACAAACATGCTCTCTAGGTAAAATGCCAAAAGTTCCAAAAAATGATCAACGGAAATGCCGCAAGAGGCTTGGAACGGTAGAACACCGTTTCGTTCAATGCACTCTCTGACAGACTCAAACAGGGGTTTGTGCTCAATCGAGTAAAACAGATCTACAACGTCGATCGAAAAGCGCTGCGCATTCCGTGTTCTTCATCACTCAGGTAATCGATGATGCAGTCTGAATTTCGCGCAAAAAACGGATCATGCAATTCCAGCGAGGTCAAATACTTGCAAAGGTAGCTGGCAACATGCCCTCTACCCTCGTCATCTGCCCCTCTCTTTCCCTTCCCTCCCTTTTTCCTCCCCTTCCCACTTTGCTCTTGTCCAATCTGAACGCCTCTCTCAGGAGTTATATTAGAGCAACGTCACGGTGGAATGAACCTGCAGTCTCTTATCTATTGGGTGGATCTGAATACGAAAACTTTACCTCCACCCACGTGCTACGTAATCCCCTAAAAAATACGATTTTTTTTTTTTTTAATGAAGTACGTATAATAGAATTCTCACATTCCTGCGCGAATGTAGCGCTGGCGGTCCGAATCAAATGCAAAAGTTTAAAAATTAACCACTATCTCGATCTTGATTTTCTGAAACTTTCAATGGGAGAATTTGCACCATTCAAACGTGTGTATTCGTAGGCGCGAAGGAGTTATTCATAACATAGAAACTCGGCACGTTCTAGCGAATCTCGCCACGGTCGGAATCGATATATTTTCTCCGACGCATAGACAAGTCAGCGCTAATGTGTTAAATTTTAAACCCTGAAAAAAAAAAAGAGCTTGGAGGTACACCTAAGCATTTCTTATGAGTTGTGAATCCGAAAGCATGCGAAGCCGCTCGTCCGCTGCCTTTGTCGGTTGCTGCGTACTAGCGCGCGCGCGATTCGAGATCTTGGAGGCCATAACGCAGCGGCCGATGGGAGCCCTGCTGACGCGCGCCAGCCAATATAACCGAAGGTGATCGCGGAAACTAGAGCCGTTTTCGCGCTTAAAACTGATGACATCAGCTCGCTCCATGAGACAGTTCATGCTTTCGCATTAAAAAAAGGTGAGTTGGAGGGAGAGGACGGACCCGCAGGAGGGCCGTGGTCGCTTACCATCGTCCTTACCTAGGCAAAACTAACTTTAATGGAACTCGCTCACCTTCACTCCCACTTGCTCTTTAACGTGAAGTGAACGTGAGTGCGTTGGTAAGCTTTGAAAACGAATGAGTGTAAAATCGAGGGGGGACTGAGTTCGCTGAGTAGATGAGTTCGTTAGTGGAGGGATTGACAGGTGAGTGCGACCGTGATGTTGAGTGAGATTATAGGGATTTTCGTTGTCGTTTATTTTGAGCTATGGCAGTCAGTGGAACCTAAATGGCTACTTCCTGCCTCCGGGAGACTGGCAGCGGTCTCGCCTCTGAAACTCCCTGACCGTTGACATTAACTTGTGTACTCCAGATTATTTTTTTCGATGACACTGTGCTGAGGCCCAGAGATCTTGTAGCTTCAGTTCATTCACTTTATGACTATGGGAGTTACCGGGGTCCTGGGCGCGTCGTGGACAGAGAGGATAGAAACGAGGTCGTCTAGCGCTTCCCGAGGTATCGTGTCGTTTTAGAAGAGGAATGTGGATATTGCCGGTGTCGTAAGTATTTCTTTACCACATTTCGAGTCACATAGCCTATATATACATCCTCAAATTTATCCTGAGCTTATTTTTGGTGTTTCTGCCTATTTTTAAGCAAATGATTTCAGCAGCCGACCAGAGATCCTGAGAAAACGAGGAAAATATCGAAACCTTACGCGGAAATGGACTAGCGGCGCTAGCGTCCCCGCGGCCAACCTATTAAACCACATGCTATCTTTTTATGAAGGGTGGTGTACTTCCTTTGCATGAACATTTTAGGCCGCGTCTAAGTATCTGGACGCTTGGAAATATGGCTTTGTTTTCTCGACGTACAAACTTGCCACGCTGATTGAACCTCGGGGCACAAAAAGCGGTGAGTATGAACTTTCGTCTTTGAGCGGCAAGCGTGCAGACGGTTGCGAAGATCTGCTTCCGTCACGCAAACCGCAGGTCTGGAAGTATTACTATTACAAGCGTTAACCCTAATATTTTGTGTATTACGTAGAGGTTAACTATTGAAATGAAAAACACCAGTTAGATGGCGCAGTTACAGCCAGATACAAATGTTAAGTCCCATTAAAAATAACAAAGCCAAGTGATAATAACGTGGAAAAATTATTGAACCGACTATATTATGGCTGTCAAAGCACGCAAAGAAGTAATTGATTCCCAAACTACTAATATTTCTAAATGGCTGTCAAATGCAGAGAACCAAATACTGGTAGCTTTTGTAAATGCGACCTGCACATGGTACTTGTATACCCACATCGTTTAACAAATCAGGACCCGTTACAAGAGCTACCAGAAAATGTGTACTCGACTTCAAATATATTTGATGGCTATCTTTTTCCTACTATTGGTTATGAAATTATAGATATGTCATATTATGATACTGTTCATAAAAATAAAGCGTATAACGCGGAACTTTAGAGATATTGATATTGCGGATCAAGACATATTGTTTTTATTTTGGCTCTACCCGTGTGTCTGATGTTGTTTGCTAGGAGACAAAATTAGAGTACAGAGCGCGGCAGAGTTAACGAGAATAACAGTCATATAATTTTCCTTATATTTAGACTTGCTGATCTTCGCCGATTTTTCGAGACATCGCAGCTAACAATTGTTTTCTGATGCTATTTATTTTCATATTCAAAACATGTTAAAAAAACATAAAAATTGCAATGCCAAAAACAACATTAAAAAACATATTCCGGGCCATTGATGGCAGGAAGGCCTGCAAGTTGCAGGTCGAGCAGGGAGTCGAGAAGAACGGGTGTGTCGCATAGAATTCACGTGTATCACCTTTTAACGTTGATAATCCCTATAGTTGGATCAATTAGAGCGTTTTAGAATAGAAGGCCAAGGGCAACACCGCCTGAAGACAAGGCCGTAGTGCTGAGATTTTTGCATCGCCAGCGAAGGCCAACGCTGGACACAGATTGGAAACGAGTGCTGCGTCGGCGATCGGCTTCGAGTCAAAATTGAGCCGAACGTTGACACGACCATCTTGTCCTATTTGTGCCCAGTGTTGGCCTTCGCTTATGACGCCATCTCATTCAGCACTACGGCTTTGTTATCGAGGAGTTGTTGGTCCCGGTCACTGACGCCTTGGGTGCGCCGCGAGTAGCTTGGCGCGTCGCACTGCGTTTGCACGGACCTTCTGCGCAAGTGCAGTGGGACGCCCTGCTGTTTGGAGTCCCCTAAGCATTGGGGTATCCACTTCGAAACTCCCTAACACCATGTTTTATTTTCTCTTTTCATCTATACTTGGAACAAAACGGCGCCCTACAGATGAGCATGACTTCCCATTTTGCCATTTACATGCTGGACAGTGGGGGTATTTTACTTTCTGTATATTACAAGGGTAAGCAGGCCACTTCTTGCAGTTTGGACTAAAAGTGCATTAAGCGACCACGAAATGCATTATAATTTTATTATTTCGCAACACTCTCTCTCCCGACGCGGTGACTATGATAGATGAATACATCGAGTAACTTAAGTTTCTTTTTATTTAATCTGTATTCTCGTCTGATTATTCCACGCGGATTGACCAGTTCTGGCAGAAGTAAAACTCGCTAAAAAAATTTAAATTGTCCTTGGAGTACGTGATTTAACATTTCACACGCAGCTGATGTAAAATGGTGAAAGCGAAGAAAGAGGTAAAAGAATTAAACTTGCCGTTCAGGACACCAAAACAAACCGTATAATTCCTATGGTCAGTTCTAAAATGATCTCGTACAAACAGCCTTGCCACTTGACGGTTAGGTTCGATGCGAGAGGACGACTTCGATCCAGACATTTGAATTTGGCGAAGAAAAACACCACTATTGTTACCTAGAGTATGGCACCGTCCTATTCCGTCGACGCATCGAAGGTAGCCCGCAAGTAGTGGAGGAACAAAATTGCTCCATAGGAGGCGGCGTGTCGCGCTGCCTGGTGTTCGCAATCCTGGCAGTAAAT
>JAZHYW010048983.1:0-12806 GCA_037355805.1 Ixodes ricinus | reverse complement strand
TGCACCTCTTCGATTACCCCTGGGGCAGTGCATTCCAGTTTTGAAAACAAATACCGACTAAAAGTGGGTACCATAAAAGATTGTGCTAAAAATCACGTACGCTTTACGTTTAAAGTACATTGTACTTGTAGCTAATTCTTTGCTTTAAGTACGTTGCGTCCGATGTACTACTTTACTTGGAGGTACATAACCTCTCGCTTACTCTTGCTTCGAGCACATTTTAGATGTACTTTTTTCCAACACTGTAGTTTTGAGCAGAATGCTAGCACAAATTGTGCACTTCCTTCGGGGGCGTCCTGTTTAAACGTTACAGACTGCCAGTTGATATCCTGCATATCTGTTGACAACTCAAGAAAAAAGGGCGTGACCAATCCCGGAATATCTCATCTTCGCTCCGCAGATGGGCGCGAGATTCGGCACCAGACGACGATGCGTAGGCCAAAGAACGAATCACGGAGTGAAGGACATCAACACTATGATCACAGTTCCTGATCCTGTCTTTCTTAAAGAAGCAAAACGAAACGATATCAAGTTGGAATGTTCGCGAGTTTGCATAGGCATACTGGTCCTACAGGGTGAAAACAAGGAGGACCGCAGGCTCTTTAAATCGACCGGAAAATTCGGTCTCTTAACCTCATCGCGCTACGATAGCGCTACGATATCGCGCTATCGCGCCAACCTGTCGCAAGCGGTCGCGACGCCAACTGCCGCCAACGAACGAGCAGACGAGACGCCGAGAGCCGGCGTGTTTTAGCAGACAAGGAACTGCAGTTCCTTGTTGTTACCGCGCCTGTTTTTGTTTCTGCGACTGTCGCCGCCTGCGGAACGCGAGCCGCTTTCGAGTCGCGAAAGGATCGTCTGCTCTAGTGCCGGCCCGGCGCCGTATGCTCGTTTAGTCGGCGGCGTTCGTTGCGCCATCTCTTGTCTCCCAGTGCGAAAACGGCGCCAGTGTTGTTTGCGTGACCGGTGGCGTCCTTGCGTTTCATGGAGCTAAGGCTTTTCTTTCTTCACTTTTTTTCCAGGTAAGTTCGTCTCCTCGCAAACTTGGCAAAAAAAGCGTCACATCTGCGGGGCAACGCTGCACAAAGTCGTAGCGCGATAGGTTAAGAAACCGAATTTCCCGCTCGATTTAAAGAGCCTGCCGTCTCCCTGTTTCACCCCGTAGTCTGGCCCAGGCGTACTCGCACAAACAGCCACCGATTCAGAAGCCTTCGAAGCCGCGGGGAAATTGCGAGGATAAAAGGTGACTCATTTCTTTCTATGCTTGCACAACGCCACGCTTCATGACGTAATTTGGGCAGTCGAAATCACCTGCCTGATGCAGGCAAGTCGAACGCAGCTCATGGATTGCACAGGAGAACTGCGTGAGCACCTCGACTTCGGCTCGTAACAACCAACGCCTCGGCCGGACAGTCGGGTTGAAGTTCGCGACCAGCCACTGCGGTAGATGAGAAGCGCCGAACCTTTAACGATTCCGGGAGCCAGCACATGCTGTTCACTTCGTGGCTGACCACAGTGCGGGAGTATAATTAACGCAGCAGAAGAGGATATAGCACAAGGCCGCTGCCACGTGGCCGCGTGTTCTGGTCTGAGTTGAAGTGGATGAACGATGCCCATATTTCGGGCAATTTTTTTGGGCGCCTGCCACTGCTTAGAAGTAAAACCAGGGCAAGTGTGGTTCAGCAATTAAGTTAGGAAGTGATTCAAGCCGTATTTATCAAAAGTTGAAGAATAGTTTATAGTTTCATGCATGGCCCCTTTAAGCTCTCGGCGACTACATAAATCGAATTCAAGCATTTAAAGGTGCCCTGTGGAGGTTTCTGAGATCATGTAAATGTGCCGATAACTCACACTGGCGCTCTAAGCATCCTAGAAATCCATAAATCACGATGATGCGCGGCCGATTTCCCTATTAAAAAGCAATCAAAGATCTAACACACCGAGGTCATCTCCGGCGATGGGAGGAGAATTGTTCCGGCAGCCAGGACGACCTGCAGACCAATAGAAAACTCAACCTTTCTTTGAGATTGCAAACACTGTCACTATTACAAAATGTGTATGCTTTTGTAAACGATAAAATAAACAAGAGATAGTCGAAAAATTTTATTTTTTCGAGGAGAGGGAACGAAATACTGCAATAATCGTCTCAAAAAACAGCGTAACTGTGTTTTTTTTAATTTTGCTTTGTTTTTGCGGAGCGATGTGTTTTGTTGTCAGCTCTCGAGTGCGCCCTCGCTGAGTGGGACGTAGCGGGCTGTACGGGCAACGAGCCGCCCGCATTTGAGATATCCCTCCGCGGTTCCACCGGTCGGGGGCGCAAAGATCCTTCGCCAATTGCTACTGGCTAAATGTGGTACTGGTTTCGGAACATGCTACTCCCATCGCTGTAGATGACCTCGGTGTCTTGCAATCTTTGATTGTTCTTTTTAAATAGAGAAATCGATCGCGCATCGTCACGATTTAGAAATTTCTAGAATGCTAAGAGCCAGTAGACTGAGTTATCGCTCTATTTAGGCGATCTCAGAAACGTTCTCAGGGACACCTTTAAGAACATTTTGACTGCCTGCAGATCCCTTTCGTTATCGAAAATCCAAGCAAACATTTGAGAGCGAAAAAAATCTGTTCGGTATGCGACGCGAAATTAAATGTAGAGATTTCTCATTATGCCAGAACAATGCAACAGGTCAACAAACTCACAATGTAACGAACAAAGCAGATTTGTTTCAAATATGCACATTATGTTAGGCTTCCGGAGTCGTATATCATTTTATATTGCCCTCTGGGCCATCTGTATCACTGTTGCCGGGTTCTTTTGCGGAAACCAAGCGGCCGTTAAATATACTGAGCACGGTCACATGCTTGACCTTCTGAAAGCCTTCATCACTTCCGAACTAGAAAACGACCGCGAAGGGCGAACAACGGCAAGTTTTTAAACAGATTTTTCGGAGAAGCAAGCTCGGAATCAGGCGCTTGTTATGTTGCAAGTTCAGCGCGGTTCCAACTCTCCGGACCCTGCCGGTAATATGTAAGCTTTGATCGTCACGTGTCTTGGCTGCGGTAGTGGCGGTACTGAATATTACGAATGACGCATACACTACCGCGTGTGTCAGAGGGATTGTTGGCCCTTTGAACGGACCAAACAAATCGTTAGTTTTTAACGTATCAGGCTAATATTTTCTTGCAGAGCTGGCAGAAGATGGTGCATTTTGTGTATAAAAAAATTCAGTGAACGAGTATACCTTTGTAGACTAAAAATAAAGAGCAAGAAATGGCGACCTATGGCGGCTGTCTGCTAAAAATGAGTCTAATTGGTGCAACGGTTAACAGATGAATGCAGGTAAGAGCGAGGGCGTGGAAACTACATCCTATATAGCAAACGTCGTTTTCAGGTCAAATATTGTGCGGGATTTTATTGGTGCAGTGCATGATTCTGTTATTTTACTAAAAGGACACACTAAATAAACACGTCTATTTACTAATCTTTTGTAGAACTATTTCGGTTATATGTGAATAGCTGCCGCCATCTGTCGGCTGTTGACTCAATCAGACGCCCTTTTCTAGCAGGTGGCCGCCGTAAGTAGCAAATTTACGCTCTTAATTTGTTCCTCTTTACTCAGGCATGCTCATTCTGTAGAAATTTTGATACACAAGATGCACCAATTTCGGCCAGTTCTGTAGAAAATCTTAGCTTAATACGTAGAAAATAAAAAAATAAAAAAAAACTGAATTTACGCCGTCCCGTCGTAGGTCCAACGATCCTTTCGATCTACGCGGCATTTAAATATCCCTATTTTCTGCAGAGCTACCGGATATATTTTTTTTTTTAGACAATTTCAAGCATTTTATATTTAAGTGTAGATGTTAACGCTCATCTTAGATGCACCGCAGCAACTGACTGACAGCCTTAGAAACGCCCGGCATAACTTATTATCTTCCCGCTTCGTGATTCGTTCTTCGGCGTCGTTATCAGGTAATGCCGCATTCTCATTGGCTGCCGAACAAAAATAGGATTCTCTGTACTCGCCACACCTTGCTTTAAGCCGTCAGAGCAGATACTGTCGCCTTCTATAGACCAACGTACTGTTTACAAACAAGTCAGCGTTTTCCCACACCTGGTAGAGAGCACTGCGCGCGCGCAGAAACCAGATTCGCGTGAGAGGAACCGTCTGCGCATGCGCGGTACCGACAGCAGCGCCACCGCAGCAGGCGTGACGTCAGAGAGTTGAGTTGGTGGATGCGGAGCGCAAGTTCGTCTGCATCTTTGCAGGGGGTTGTGGTGACGTCAGAACGACGAGCTCCTGATTGGTTCTGGTTGAAGAATAGCGGGTAGACCTCAAAGCAAGCTGCCTTGAGGTCTACCCACTATTCTTCAATCAGAGCCAATCAGAAGCTCGGCGTTCTGATGTCACCACAACCACTGCAAAAGAAGCAGACGAACTTGCGTTCCACCATAGGGTGGCATATGCAGAAGGACTATGGCTGTCAAACGAGTAGTAAAATCAGCGCATAGGCGCAGAGCGCCCAAATTATCGTCAAACTATTTGCTCGGAACCTGACGTGACCGAAACAAGGGCTTGCCGCGCCTGCTTGCAGATAGCGCCACAATCACGGACGGTTCGGTTCGTCGCCTGTGGCGAAGCCGCCGCTAACATGTCAAACATGTTCCAATTTTTAACAGACGCGGAGATATGCTCCGATATTTCAGCGGGTAGAAATGCACCGCTGAAATTAACCTTGGATGAAAATGTGAGCTTTCTACGAGAAAGCGCTATTTTTCTAGCTAATTCTACAGCCAGCGTCTTCTCTTTATGCCACCATGTATATACTGTCCTCGTATATTTGAAATGAAGAATAAGTAAAGTAAATACTGCATAAGTAAAGTAAAATAAAGTTTAAATAAAGTATGTAGGCAATATCACGACTTTTAACTACCGCGTTACAAAATAAAACCTTACTTGTAGGTCTGAATTAAGCGGTTGATGATGAGTAAATAAAGTTATGACAGAATGTAAAAGAAAAAGAAAAAAGCTTCGGATTGAGGGTTTGACTTTGAAAACGAAACTCTCGCCCAGGACGCAGACTTCCAGTCTTCTAGAACATGCCGATTAAGCTTACGCGTACCGACGATGAAATGCTGCAACATACTGGAAAAATATGAGCAGGATTGGTTTTCGAAGATGACGCAATCAGCTTGGCTCGTGCCGTTTCTGTACAACCACTTCTGGATCGCCGCAGCGTTTTCGCTCATCCAGCCTTTCTTTCCGATGCTGGTGAGTGGAAGCTGATTTTATTTAGTCATAAAGGTCAGCTGTCGTTTGCTCTCTCGTAGCTATGTGTGGAATAAGAGCAAAAAAGATTATTTATTGTGCAAAGTGCTAAACTCCTGGGCAGGTGAGGAGATGAGGAACAGAGTCAACGTCTTGGGCGCATTCCCTATAGTAAAACAGAGGCTTTTTAGGTGGATTGACGAAGGACCTGCCAGGTTCCAAAATCAGGTTCCGAAACGTTTTCCTTTTGAACCTCCGATCGCCACAGGAAACAAAACAACATCAAGGGCGATACTGTTTGATAAATAACATTTAAGCAATCGTTGCTTGACAATTACGCATACGCAGAGAAGTTCAGTGAACGAAAGCAGATGAAATTGAACGTGTTGCCAAGCTGCCCACCAACACCGGTGAGCCTCTCACATGACTGGCTGAGGCTCTACAAAAGCTGTACATATTTCCACCCTTAGCAACTAAACCTTAATCACATTTCGTCTGCTCGAGATAGAAAATATATCAATTTGTTTTAAAGCAGTAAATACTTTTTATCGGAACCCCCAATCTCAAATGTTTTCCTTCCGTCCGTCCGTCTTTCCAGGCATTTTTCGCCGTATTTAGCAAGGAAATTGAAATCACGTGGCCTATACACAGTGGGAAAATCTATATCACGTGACGTCGATGGTTTCCTTGCTAAATTTAGCGGGAGAAATTTACGCGACCTAAACACCAATTCAGTTTACAGGCTAAATTTAACGGAAAAATGGACGTCACGTGACCTGAGCACCCATTCAGTTTCCCCGCGTTGACGCTACGACATAATGTTCCGTGACCTGCACAACAATTTCAGTTTCCCCTCCAAATATATTGGGTATGTATACATCACGTGACTCAACAATTCCTTCTTCCCATCTCCTCTTCTCTCAACAACTCCTTTTCTCTCCCCATCCCTTCCTCCTCCTAGGTTGTCCTTCCCGAATCCTTCCCATTTACCTCATTTCCCCTCGCTCTCCTCCCCATTTTGCATCGATACCCTCCCTCCCCTCTTTTTCCCTCCTCCTGCTTCGTCATGTGACACACCACATTAGTTCACGGCTAAATTTAGCGTCACGTGACACATTAATTCCCTTTTCCCGTTCCTCACCCCCTTCCTTCCCTCCTCTCTCTATTCAAATCACCCTCCTGAACCTCCTACAGCGCCCTCTACCCTCGCAATCTGCCTCTCTCCCTCCTTCTTTACCTTCTTTCCGCCTTCCCCTCCCTCCCCACTTTGCTCTTGTCAATCTGAACGCCTTCTCTCAGGAGTTATATTACAGCGACGTCACGGTGGAATTGACCGGCGGTTTCTTATTTATTGGTGAATCTGAATACGAAAATCTTTACCTGCACATATGTACGCGTGACCCTCAAAAAACAAAAAAAAGAAGGTTTTACAGTGGAGCTTATAGCGGCTAGTTTCCCAGTTTCGTGTCCGGTACCAAACAAATGTCGACACAAAACTACACAGAGCTCTGGACAGCTAGCGAGCCATTTATGAGCGACGGCAGCAACCAGACAACCAGTCGGCTTGCCGCCGTCGCTCATACATAACGGCAACCCTTCCAGCCTTTCCGTCAATGTGCGCGATGGTCCGGTGGTCGCCCTGGGTACGTCCACCCGCAACGTCCAAGAGAAACATTGAGGCATCCATGATGGACGTTTTCGGCTGGGTCATGTTCGGCGACGACATGTCCGCCGTAGTGACGATGACTTTAACGTTGACATTGCACGCCAGAAGGAACGTGGTTCACTTCGTTTACGCTCGAGCGCTTCGGGCTTGCGTGTGTGAACGAACGGTGCCCTCGACCATGCATCGGACGCGCATAGACTTCTTCGTCACGGAGAACGCTGCTTGCCGTCAGCATACAGTCATGGCGGTGTACCACAAGCGATTACAAAGCCATGGTCACTGTGGTTACAAAATGAAGCAACAAACCCGGATCGTTATATATATGTCTGATTCTTTAATCGTTCAATAACTCAATAGACCCTTTCCGAAATTCAGTCTGGCCACTTTGATCACCATCATCATCGAAAAAATGGCATATGTGCCGTACTAATGGCGGCCTTCTGTATACTAATGAAGGAAGAAGTTGAAGATGCTTCTTAGCAGATAATTCGAGGCTTATACATTCGTGACGTTAGCACGATGCGAAGCAGGAATTGAAAGCAAGATCTGCGTAAGCGTTCATTTCTAGCTCGGGCCCAGCCAATCTGTTGGTAGCATCAAGGTGCTTCAAAGCCCCTTGATTTGTAGAACTTTATCAAGCCGTGTACGTGGGTTGACGCTTCGTTTTGACTGGTTGCATCTTTGTTTCTGTCGTCACTGAAAGAGATCGAGAAGGAAATGTACAGTGAAGCGCACACTGTCGTTTGCCGTTGACTTGCCAAAGTGACGGCGCCCGATAAAATACGGCAGACTCCATATTCATTGCCGCCATTAGTACGGCAAAAGTTAAACTGCCATTATAGCCACCAGATGGCACTGAATTTCGGGAAGGGTCTATTACCGAATCATACCTTAACTCGCGCACTTATAAATACTTAATTCCCACGCACGTAGTACAGCTTCGCTGGTCTCTCCTTCTTCACCAAAATGAAAAGGCTGAAAGTTTTAGATGCGGAGCATCTCTTGCTTGGCTTCATGTCCCGCGGCCTTGTGAGTCCGCACTCACACTACGCACGCGCAACTCTCCTCCTTCCTCTCTCCAACAGCTGCGCGTTACTCTCTCCGCTCTCTCTCTACCAGCTGCGTGCACTGGGCGCGTGCGTTCGCTTCCTTTTACTCCCATCGCGGCGCGCACGCGCAGCTCTCTCTCTAGTCTCCTCTCCTTCAAGTGTGAAAAAAAAAATAAATGGCGAGCGGCGGAGGCGTTCCAAGTGTTTCTCTGCCGCGAGCCGCGGCGAAGGCTCGCGTAGGGGATAACGCTAGCACGTCCGGTGGCGCCATATCTCGACGTCAGCACGCAACCGACTCTTTCCCTCCGGAACCAACACGATGCTCCGCATCACCCCATGGTTCCCCCTCGGGAAGATGGTTGTAATTTTTCAACTCCTTTGGCGACAAGGGCTAACCTTAGGTGGCGAAAGACCCCTTGTCCAAAACCACACTTGGTTATAGTACCTGGGCAGTGCTAATAGTGTAACGGTTCCAGCAAAGCCCCTTTTTTTAAAATGAAGTACGTTTAACTGAATGCTCACATCTCTGCCTCCCAAATGTAGCGCTAGCGGTTCGAACCTGTGATGCCAAAGTTTCAAAACTAACCGTTATCTCGAACAAAATTTGCTGCTTGATTTTCTTGAAACTTTTAATAGCAGAATTTGCGCCATTCCAAACTTATTTATCTGTAGGCGCGCAGGACTTATCCATAGCCGCATCGAAACTCGGCACGCTCTAGCGGATCTCGCCCTGGTCGGGATCGATATATTTTCCTCCGACGCACCAGACAGGTCAACGCTCGTGTTGTTTGTCTTTAAATTCTGAAAAAAGGTGAGTCGGAGGGGCGGAAGGACCCGCAGGACGGGCGTGGTTGCTTGCCGTCAAGCGCATACCTAGGAAGACTCACTTTAATGACACCTGCTCACCTCACTCCCACTCGCCCTTACCAGTGAGGTGAGCTTGAGTGCGTTTGTAAGCTTTAAGAACGAAGGAGCATGCATTTGAGTGAGGAGTGTAAAATTGATGGGGGCGTGAGCGGTGAGTAGATGAGTTCGTGAGTGAGGGATTGGAGGTGAGTGTGACCGTGATGGTGAATGAGATTATGGACAATTTTTGTGGCCGTTTATATTGAGCCGATTGCAGTCAGTGAGTGGAACCTAAAATGCCTGCTTCCGCCTCCGGGAGTCTGGCAGCGGTCTCGGCTTGAATCCCCCTGACCGTTAAAATTAGCTTGTGTACTCCGCGTTATGTTTTCGATGACACTGTGCTAAGGCCCAGAGATCTTGGTAGCTTTCCCTGGTTTATTCCCTTTTATAACTATGGGAGTTAGCGGGGTCCGGCGCGTCGTGGACGCGGTGGATACAAACGAGGCCGTCTAGCGCTTCCCGAAGCACCGCGTCATTTTAGAAGAGAAACGTGGATATGGCCGGCGTCGTAAGTTTTGCTTTTACCACATTTCGAAGCACATAGCCCATCTATATATCGTCAAATATATCCTGAGCTTACTTTCGGTGTTTCTGCCCAGTTTTACGCAAATGATTTTAGCAGCCGACCAGAGATCATGAGAAAATGAGTAAAATATCGAAACCTTGCGTGACAACGGACCAGCGGCGCTAGCTCTCTAGCGGCCAATCTATTAAACCACATGCAATCGTCTTATGAAGGGTGCTGTACTTTCCTTTGCATGCACATTTTTAGGCCGCGTCTAAGTATCTTGACGCTTGGAAATATGGCTTTGTTTTCTCGACGTACAAACTTGCTATGCTGATCGGAACCTCGGAGGCACAAAAAGCGGTGAGTATGGAACTTTTGTCGTTGGGCGGCAAGTACGTGCAGACGGCTGCGAAGACTCGCTTCCGTCACGCAAACTGCAGTTTTTAGAAGTATTACTATTACAAGCGTTAACCCTACTATTTTGTCTATTACGTAGATGTTAACTATTAAAATGAAGAACACTAGCTAGATGGCGCAAGCTACTGCCAGATAAAAATGTTCAGTCCCATTCAAAATAACAAAGCCAAGTGATAATAACGTAGGAAAATTATAGAACCGGCTATATTATGGCTGTCGTAAAGTACGCAAAGAAGTAACTGATTCCCAAACTACATAATATTTCTAAATGGCTGTCCAATGCAGACAACCAAATACTGGTAGCCCTTGTAAATGCGACCTGCACATAGTAATTTCGTATCACCCCTCATTTAACAAATCAGGACCCTTTACAAGAGCTACCAGAAAATGTGTGCCCGACTTCAAGCATGTCTGGTGGCTATCTTTTTCCTATGCAGTTATAATTATGTCATAATATGATACTGTTCATACAAATAAAGCACACAACGCGGAAATTTAGAGATATTCATATTAATAAAAACAAATAAAGCTTTGTGTGGATCAAGACATTTGGTTATTATTTTGGCTCTACCCGTGTGTCTGATGTTGTTTGCTAGGAAACAAAATTATGAGAACAAAGCGCGGCAGAGTTATCAAGGATAACAGTCATATAATTTTCCTCTCTTATGTTTAGACTTAAGCTGGTCCTTTGCCGATTTTTTGAGATATCCTAGCTAACTATTTTTTTCTGATGCTATTTAATTTTTCATAATCAAAATGTTAAAAAAACAACGGCAAATAATTGCAATGCCGAAACCAACATAAAAAAAATGTTTGGGGTTATTGACGACAGGAAGGCTTGTAGTCTGCAGGTCGAGCAAGCAGTCGAGAAGACCGAGTATGTCGCGCAGTATTCAAGTGTATCACCTTTTAACGTTGATAATCCTTATCGCTGGATATATTAGAGAGTTTTAGAATAGGAGGCCACGGGCAACACCGCCTAGACGACAGGGCCGTAGTGCTGACATTTTTGCGTCACCAGCGAAGGCCAACGCTGGACACAGATTGGAAACGTGTGCTGCGTCGGCGCTTGGCTTCGAGTCAAAATTGAGCCGAACGTTGACACAACCCTCATGTCCAATTTGTGCCCAGTGTTGGCCTTCGTGATGACAACATCCCATTCAGCACTACGGCTTTGTTATCTAAGAGTTGTTGCCCCGGGCCACTGACGCCTTGGGTGCTTCACGAGCAGCTTCGGTGCGGCGCACAGCTTTTGGCGTAGACCTTCTGCGCAAGTGTAGTGGGACGCCCTAGGCTGTTTGGAGCCCCCCAAGCATTGGGGTCTCCACTCGAAAACTCCCTAATACCATGTTTTTATTTTCTTCTTTTCTTATATACCTGGAACAAAACGGCGCCCCTACAGATGAGCATGACTTCCCATTTTGCCATTTACGTGGCTGGACAGTGGGGATATTTTACTTTCTGTATATTACAAGGGTAAGCTGGCAACTTTTTGCAGTTTGGACTGAAAGTGCAGTAACCGACCTCAGAATTCAAAATCATTTTATTATTTCGCAATCCTGTCTCTCCCGACGCGGTGACTATAATACAGGGTGAAACAAGGAGACGGCAGGCTCTTTAAATCGACCGGAAAATTCGGTTTCTTAACCTATCGCGCTACGACTTTGTGCAGCGTTGCCCACAGATGGTGCATTTTTTTCGTAAAATTTGCAAAGAACGAACTTACCTGAGAAAAAAGTAAAGAAAGAAAAAGGCTTAGCTCCTATGGAAACGCAGTGACGCCACCGGTCTGCAAACAACACGGCGCCGTTTCGCACGGGAGACAAGAGATGGCGCAAGCGGTCGCGACGCCAACTGCCGCCAACGAACGAGCAGACGACGCCGAGAGCCATCGTGTTTAGCAGACAAGGAACTGCAGTTCCTTGTTGTTACCGCGCCTGTTTTTGTTTCTGCGACTGTCGCCGCCTGCGGAACGCGAGCCGCTTTTGAGTCGAAAGGATCGTCTGCTAAAGTGCCGGCTCTCGGCGCCGTATGCTCGTTCGTTGGCGGCGTTCGTTGCGCCATCTCTTGTCTCCGTGCGAAACGGCGCCGTGTTGTTTGAAGACCGGTGGCGTCGCTGCGTTTCCATAGGAGCTAAGCCTTTTTCTTTCTTTACTTTTTCCTCAGGTAAATTCGTTCTTTGCAAATTTTACGAAAAAATGCACCATCTGTGGGCAACGCTGCACAAAATCGTAGCGCGATAGGTTAAGAAACCGAATTTTCCGGTCGATTTAAAGAGCCTGCCGTCTCCTTGTTTCACCGGTAGATAAATACATCGAGTAACTTAAGTTTTTCTAACTAATCGGTGTTCTCCCGTGACTATTCCACATGGCTATATATATCTTTGACATAGATGCTTTGTGCACGAGGTCTGGCACAACTAGAAACTCGCTTAAAAATTGAAATGGTCCCGGAGCACGTGCTTCAACATTTCACACGCAGCTGATGTGGGCCGTAAGAAGCGAAGAAAGAGGTAAGAGAATTAAACTTGCAGTTCAGGACACCGAACCAAACCGTATGATTCGTGCTGGTCAGTTCTAAAATGATCTCGCGCAAACAGCCTTTCCACTTGACGGTTAGGCTGGTTAGGCTCGATGCGGAGCAGAACGACTTCGGAAACACACACTTGAAATTGAAGAAAAAAAACACCCACTATTGTTACCTAGAGTACGGCACCGTCCTATCCTGTCGGTGCATCGTGAAGGCGTTCCCGAAGATGCAACAAAATTGCGTCATAGGAGCCGGCGTGTCGCGCTGCAGTTATATCTCGCTTCTCCTTCTGTTGTACCGCAGAGAAGGACAGAAGCGCCGAGCTCAGAGCGTTGGCAGCTGCTGTTAACGCACGAGAGCAGCCGAGATGCTACCCTAGGAGCAAAGAGCTTTCCGCGCTTGCAGCCTTTCCTGCGGTACACCATAAGGTGAAACAGAGTATAGGTGTTCGCGATCCGAACAGT
>JAZHYW010048982.1:0-63499 GCA_037355805.1 Ixodes ricinus | reverse complement strand
CCGTTGTGTCCGTTCTGATGTGCAGGAGGGCTCCCGCTCGACGACCAAACCCCGACGGAGGAGGGTCCGGGTCCTCGGGCAGAAGTTCCTCGAGCCGAATGCGACATTCGTTTCTGATGAGAGTGCGCCGCTCGTCGGGGTCAAGTTCCGTGTGATCGTTGAGGGCGGTAGACTGGCGATTGTATAGGTATGGAGGCAAGGCGCGCGATCACGCTGCGCCGCGTATTCGTGTTCTGATTGGTGTGAGGGACTAGTCTCCTCGTCCGAGAGGAAGAGTGCGGCATGGGGAAGTCGATGAGCCTCTTCATTTCCAGGAATCCTGACGTTGCCAAGAACCCATTCGATCTTGACGTGAAGTCCCTGGCCGCGAAGTTGCGACGCGAGGGGCTTAATTTTTCGCACCAGCTTGAAGGGGCTGCCTCTAGCGTTGCAGTCTTTGATTGCTTCCTGTGAACCGGAAAAAAAGCGGAGGTTCGCAGGGAGAGCGGAGGAGGAGGAGGACAAAGCTTCATGGACTGATGCTAGAGCCAGGCGAATGGCGTGGAGTTCTCCTTGTTTGGTCGAGGAGGAGGGGGACGACGTCGTGGCATGAAGCGTTACTGTCATAGGGTAGAACGCTGCAATTGCCTTCCTTGGTTGTGGGCCTTCGAGATAGGCGACGTCAGTGTATACGGCGGCGAAGGAGGCGAGGTCCCAGCTGCGGACTGTTTTCACGTGTGCTCGACCTCGACGAGCGAGCTGTTGAGCATAGCCCTTTCGAGGCAGTTGGCGAGTGGTGGTTATGTGAGCCAGATCTTCTCATGGAGGGAGTGCGGCTGGATAACGCGGATGTTTGGTGGTCGTCTTGCCCAAAAGAGTCAAAATGCCTCGGCCTGAGGGGGTGAGTTGTAGTCGCTCTTCGTGAGCGCTCATTCTAATCTCGACGACATCCTGAAGGTCGTTGACACCAGACGTTACTCTCAGAGTGCTGAGGGAGGTGAATTGTGCAAGTCTGGTGATTATGCGCCGAACACGGTTGTTGGGCGTTTCTAATTTGGTCCAATGTGCCTTAGGGAGGCAAAAATCCCGTGCTCCATAGCACGGCAAACTCGCGACACCACGAGTGCTTTGTACTGTCGTTTGGCGATGGTGTTGGAAGCACCACCTCCAGAGCTGCAAATTCGGCAGATTACGTTGAGAGCCTTGTTAGAAGGTTCTATTGTTTCTTCGAGTCAGGAATCGGCAGCTGCGTCCTCTTGAATTCCTATGACGAACACTCGCACATAAGTGGAGGGACTAATGCGCCGTTCGGCCAAGACGAGATGAAGTCGCTCCGCTACTTGATCATGACGGTACCTTTTTTTGTTTTGACGTCGACACAAACGTAAATGGTCTTCCCGGGAGAGGCACGAAGTCCCACCCGGTAAAGATGTGCCTCTACGACATCCGGTGCACGCTCCTTCTGTTCTTCTGTCAGGGTCGCCGGCATATCGGGTGAAGCCGATGTCGAAAATTATCGGCTAAGGCGTGCGGCAGGGCGACATTGCGATATTAAAAAATGTCGGGGTAAGAACGAAGCCTTGAGCCACTCCTACACGATTCGGTCTGGGTTGAGTTTGTTCTGCTTCTCGGTCAGTGGCCAATGAGAACGTGCGGTTAGCCAAAAAGTTACGAATAAAATTTAGTGCGCGGCCAGAGATGCCGAGACTGGCCGCGGCTGTTATGATGGAGTTTGAGACGGAGTCGAAAGCTCGACTGACATCTACAGCGACGAAGGTATCGGCGTGATTTTGCAGTAAAGCTTTGGTGCGGAAGATATGGTGGGAAATGAGGGCCATACCGTTCTGCGTACCTAAGCCGGTCCGAAAGCCGGTCTGTGCAGGGTGAAATGCGTTACTGTTTCTGAGGTACCAATCGAGTCGTGGCGAGAACCATTCGCTACATGGTCTTACACACGCAGGAAGTGAGAGAGATGGGGCGGAAGTTTTTAATGGTGTTGCGGGACTTGTTTCCCTTGGGGATGGGTGCGACGATCGAGTGGTTCTATGCTTGGGGTAGCTCTCATGGTACCCAGATTACGTTAATCCAGTCAAGGAGCTTCAAGCGGGTCTCGTCAAGGAGGTTCCGAAGCATGGCAGGGGTGACGTTGTCCGGCCCGGGTGCGGATCGCGTCGTGCTTTTGTGGATTGCCCATTTTAATTCCCGAATGGAAAACGACCGGTCCATACCATGGTTTGGCACAACAATTTCGAGGGAGTAGACGGGGCCTGTTAATACGTGCTGAGTGGCTGGCTTCGGGAAGAACGCGTCTCCGGCCTGATTCGGAAGCTCAGGTCCCGTCAGGCCCAGCTTCAGAACGAGAGTTTGGGTTGCCGTCTTGCTCTTTTCTTTTTTGTCCACGAGAGCTCGACTTGTGGCCCAAAGCTTCTTAATGGACGTTCTCTCGGAGAGCGATGAGCTGTAATTGAGCATCTGGTCTTTTCAAGGCGTTTCGCGTATTCCTTGGCCACAATCGGTGGCCCGTGTGATGGCTTGTCGAACCGCAGTGGGTTTTCGGCCTCTACGATAACGTTGAAGCAGTTAAAGACGTCTTGTCCAGAGGCAAGCCAGGAGAAGGTCGGGTGTGGGAGCGTCCTTGTCCGCGGTGACGGAATAGTGGCAGTTTTTTGTGCGTTCTGGGTTGAGGATATAAGTCGTTTTCTCCAGAGTTTGGTCTGTTCGACAAACTCTCGGCGCACTTGATCCCATTGGGTAATCTGAACCTTGTGTTTGGCAGCAAGCACGTTGCAGGGCTTTTGAGTGAGGAAAAACTGTATTTTGATTGGCAAGTGGTCGTTGCCCCGGGTATCGGGCAGATATTTCCAGACGTGATGCTGGCAGAAGACGTTGGAGGTTCACGTGATCTCGGGAGAAGTGTCCTCCTGGCCTACGCAGGCTGCCATGCGGGTATTGGTCCCGGTCCACGTTCATGAGATGGAGATGACACATCGTCATTCTTTCCATTAGCTGCTCTGCCTCTTTTAAGGCGAAAGCCTTACCTACCCATTAAGCGAAAATGCTTCAAAAAAGCCGATAAAAACGCGATTGTGCGGCACGCGCCTTTCCATGGGCAACCCTACTTGTCCCATTACCTTGGCATCGTTCTTGTGGTCGTCCCAGAAGTCGTCCTAGACCTGTAGGATGACCTCACTTGTCACATTACGTGAAAAACAAGCAGCGTCAGCGTTGTTGTGCCCGATAGATGACCATAAATATACGTCAACAATCGTCATCAGCGTGATGTCATCAAGCGTCATGTAATCAGCGTGATGTCACCGCCAAAGCGCCGTGTGCAAAAGGTGAGCTTCAAACTTCATCTCTGTTCGTTGTGTGCTTCATGTGATAGACTGTAAGGCGACCGCGCCTACATCTACGGGGGGATCGGTGGTCGAGTGGGCTAGCGCACACCAGCTCGGAGCACGTGGAGCGAAAGCTCGCACTGCAGAGCCCAGGATCCTGGGTTCAATCCCAACCACTGCCCGTTTCGATCTGGATGGGCATCGTACCGGCGTGCGGTCGTGTATCACTTCTGCTTGATGCACGTCAAAGACCCCAGGCTAGCGGTTGTACTGTATTGGCTAAATTTCTCATCTACGGTTTGGAAACTCATCTCCCGTTCAGGCAGAAAAAGTTCTAGGCTCTTTAAACATACACCTACCCAAATTTTTAATTTTTTTCTACATTTACGGTTTCGACATCGGCAGCAGCGTCTACATCTACGGTGGCTTCCGAAGGCAAACGTGGCCGCCCACGCAAATACGCCACAGCCTTCTTTTCTAGGCGTCGTTCTCGACATCGTCCTTGAGGTCGTCTTAGGGTTGTCCTTGAAGTCTTTCTAGAAGTCAGCTAAAAAGTCATCCAAGACGTCTGTCTTGACGTCGTCCTAAAGGTCGTCCTGAAAGTCGCCCTAGACGTCGTTCTTGACGTCGTCCTAAAGGTCGTCCTGAAAGTCGTCCTAGACGTCATTCTTGACGTCGTCCTAAAGGTCGTAATAAACGTCGTCCTTTAGGCGTCGTTCTCGACTTCGTCCTAGACGTCGTCCTTAAGGCCGTCCTTAAGGCCATCCTAAAGGTCGTTCGCGAAGTCGTCCTAGACGTCGTCCTGGACGTCCTAGACATCGTCCTTGGCTGGCTTTCGCCTTCCTACACGTAAACAGCCTTAAGTGTGTTCGTGTAATTTTTTTTGTCGTGTATATCCGCAGACTGGATGTTGCAGGTTGAAATCGCCTCCATAAAACTTCTTTTCTTGGAGGTGGATTTCAAGAATATAAGAGATCCAGTCGTAATTCGATGGTCCGCTCTGCACTAGGGCGATGATATGCCGAGACGAAGATCACGTCATTGTTCTTAATGGTCGTTGCACGAACTGCGACTATTTCTTGACCGTCGTTGCAGTGGTGAAAGAGATCAGTGTGATGTTGCGAACGAGGGCTACGTTTACATTTTGGGATGGAGGGGCACGTATAGGAGGTAAAGCGTCGAATGTTAATGGCAACAGAATTGGCTTCTTGGATTAGAAGTACGTCGGGCGTTGATGAGGACGTCCGAGGAATCGGGTGCGCAGCTCGGCCGCTCGTTGACCGATTCCGCAGCAATTCGATTGAAGGATCCTGAGCATTTGGTGACGAGCTGGGGAGGTTTATGACGGACCAGATTTGGTTGAAAAAGCTTTGATGTTGTTGCTGCTGCTGTTGCTGCTGTTGTAGCCGGTTGTTAGACTCTTGCTGGGCAAGAAGGGCCACGTTCATACGAGCGTTCAGGGCTATCAATACTTAAACAATTTCATATTTTAGAGACCTGAACATATTTCGGATTTCTTGCATGTCAGTGACTTTCGACAATAGGGTAATTTAGAATTTTTTTGGTTGAGAAAAAGCTGGGTGGCCCACATATTATGTGCTACAATGGTTGTTTTCAGGCTCTGCGAAGAAGGAAGCTGCTGGTATTCGGAAAGAGTAGTCGTTGGGGGCCGTTTATCTTGTGGCAGTTGTAGTTGATGCTGTTTGAGCTGTTCCTTATACTTTTATACTTCTTCGCGCGTTTTTTGTTCGTTTCTAGCCAGGTAGGGCATAGACGGTCCGCGCCCAGGTGGCCCGTTGTTTTCCACTCCTGGCAACAAGCAAACAGAGCCTTGGCCAGGCATGGCTGAAGTAGGGTGGGTTGTGCCGCAACGCGGGCAAACGGCTGGATAAGGATCCTGCTTGTGACCGAGGCAGTGACATTTGCTGCAGGTAACTGCTTTTAGCTTGTGTGGGTAAACTCGCATGAATCGTCGTCCATATAATACTGAGCGCGGGAGCTTGAGGCCGTCGAATGTGAGGACGGCCGTGTTGGATTTCCCTAATCGTCCTGCAGAGACTAGCGTATTTAGTCGCTTTCAAGGTCCGAGTTTAGTGCCTCGTCCTTCGGGTGTTTTCCAGTGGGGAGATGTCGTAAACGACCCCATTTGTGTATGTGGCGCCGTACGTCCGGAAGATTTGGTCAGGGACTTGCTGGGAGTTAAAGGGGCGATGCAACAATTTTTGCACTTTGCGCAAATACCGCTTAGAACGGATCCCTGACGTTAATGACCTGTGAAATACCCGTTCGTTTTTCACCACACGCAATAGAAGTCCCAGAAAAAAATTAAAGAAAAAATTAAAACCGTTTACAACTCCCTGTAACGCCGAACTAGAGCGCAGCTCTTGAGGAGGAGGAGGAAGGGTACTGAGGGGAGGGCAAACTCCTCCTCCCTCCTCCTCAACTCCTGATCCTACCAAATACTCCTCCTCCCTCCTCCTCCTCCTTCCTCCTCCCCCTCCTCCTTTCTCCTCCCCTCCTCCTCATCCCTCCCCTCTTCCTCCCCCTCTTTCCTCCTCCCCTTCCTTCTCCCTCCCCCTCCTCCTCCTCCCCTTCCTCCTCCTCCATCCCCCTCCTCCTCCCTCCCCTCATCCTCCTCCTTCCTCCTCCCTCCTCCTTCCTCCTCCTCCTTCCTCCTCCTCCTCCTCCTCCTCCTCCTCCTCCTCCTCCTTCCTCCTCCTCCCCCTCCTCCTTCCTCCTCCTCTTCCTCCTCCCCCTCCTCCTCCTTTCCGCGCGGTGCATTATGGGATATTTCCCATGATGCACCGCGCGGTCCCACGCCGACGGCGACGCCGACGGCGACGGCGACGCCGCTCAAGCCGGAAACGGGCGCCTAAGAGCTGCAGCTCTAAAACCAGCAGCGTTCACCCCCTCAACTCGCAGCCAGAACAAGCGGCCACGCGATCTGGAGCCGATTATATGCCGCCAATGTTGATCATAGCCACGCGCTGGGGTTGGCAAAGCACAGAACACGCGCTGAGTTCCAGACATTGTTATGGCTCGGCTATTGTCGTCGTTGCAGCGATTGGACACGGGCCACTACCCGAATGCTTCTCGAGCTAGTAATTATCACGAGCCCAAATCGAGCGCCCACGCAATGCTCGGGTCCAATCTATGAACCGCATTCAAATATCGTCATCGGGGTGTGCTGCGATCCCCACGTTACGTCATCAAATTTTGCAAAGGAGAGATTGAATGAAAATGATCGCTTTTGTCCTTGAAATTGCACCGCAACAAAGGAGTTTCTTGGCCAGTTGAGTCGCGTGCGAGTATCCTTGAGTCCCACTAGGGCCAGTAAGCTCGTGCAAAGTGAAAAACATTCCAATTGAATATCGTTGCACCGCTCCTTTAAGAGAAAATGCGTAACTTGCTGGACTACCATTGCCACGGTCTTGCAGTCCGTCCGAAGCGATATAATGTTACTGTCCTCGATCAGGGGTAGCGTGAAGTCGTTTGAGATCGGAGTGAGCTGCATTTGGAGTAAATGCAAGACTGGTGTGATAGACGTTTGGAAGCGTGTAAGACGTATTTTGTACTCAAACTCCCAACGCATGGGTTGCTTTGCTCTCGCCGGCGGGTTGCCACCGGTGTTGAGTGAGAGAGGAGGACCGAAATATTCCTTTCGCCTTCTTTTATTTTAGTACGTAGCCATGTGCCAGCCATCTGTTGTTTGTTTCTTGGTTGAGTGGTACCGGCGGGGCGTCATCTGGTGTGGACTTGGCTGTGGAGTATGCCTCCATAGAGGTTTCAAGCACCGTTGCCTGGACAAACGGCACGTTTCCAGTTGTTCTGGCGCGCCCGAGAGAGAGGGTGGTCACTCTCCTGTGAGCCTTGCGTTTTTTGTCTAACGATTGTTGGGTCAGACGCTTTGGTGGTGTCTTTTTTAGGCGGACGGGAATGTCAGATCGTTCTCCAATATCGGATTGGAGGGCTTGGATTTGTAGATTTTGAGGTAGATCCGCGAGGGCGCTTCGCACGAGCTGCGTGGTTTTGTTTAGTTGTGTGTGGAGGGGAGAGAACCACCTCCAAAATCGATGTTGCCTCCCTGAAAGCCCAGCGGGCCAGTGAAGTTGGCGATTTCGGGCTGCTTGCTGGGTAGAGCCAAGGTCGCCACGGTGGCGACTATGGTGTTGAAGGGAGCCTGGTTGGTCTCCAAGTCTTTCGTTGAAGGCACGGAACCCGAAATGATGTTCGGATGTAGCACTCCGAACGAAGTTGAGTGGAGCGCTGCGAGCACAGGTCTTCCTTAGCTACTTGTGGCGTCATCTCCCGACAGGCGCAGCGAGCAGACAACAGAGTGCGTCGTCTGCTCGCTTAGCCGACTTAGCGACGCTCTTCACTTACAACGCCATCTCGAGGTGGGCGCTACATCGGGATGGCGTCGCAAGTAGAGAGCGTCGCTAAGTCTGTCGTCTGAGAACGCGCCCAGCCTTGTTTTTGGCTAGTTTGTTTGCTCTCATGTTTTACAGGAAGGGAACTGCGCCT
Source organism: Ixodes ricinus (assembly GCA_037355805.1). Lineage (NCBI taxonomy): Eukaryota > Metazoa > Arthropoda > Arachnida > Ixodida > Ixodidae > Ixodes > Ixodes ricinus. The sequence goes on along the minus strand of JAZHYW010048982.1, from coordinate 55,658 downwards.
TGAAATTGCTCACGATATACAACTGCACTTGCTCGTTGAACATTCGGTGAAAGTTTGAGCTTTCAATATGCAAAGGCCGATATGCAAATGCAAGTTTGAGCTTTCAATATGCAAAAGCCCTCTCAAGAAGCTACAACCGTCATCCCACCGTCCTTGAAACTTGGCCCCGACCGTCAAGCTTCTTCACCCGGATACGAACTGCCCTACGCTTCCCTCTCACGAAAGCTCCAACCGTCATCCCACCGAAATTTGGACCCGACCATAGCATTGTATAAACGTTTGCCCATCTGGAACTCTTCGTACGCTTCTTTGGAAACTCCAACCGTCATCCCGCCGTTTTTGAAACTTGGACTCGACCGTAGCATTGTATAAATATCACCCGCGTTCATCTGTAAAAGTTCTTCCTGACGAAGGCCGGACTCCGGCCGAAACGTCGAAGAATAAATCGTCCGTTGTTGCGGTTTTCACCAAAGGTTTTTTTCTTCCCAGTTATATATATATACATATATAGCACGTGCATTACGCAGTAGTGGTACACGACCTCACGCCGGTACGATGCTCATCCCGATCGAAACGTGCAGGGGTGGGGAAGGCGCGAGCTTTCTCTCCACGTGCTTCGAGCAGGTGTGCGCCAGCCCACTCGGCCACCAAACCCCCGTGTGGACGCGTGCGCGGCGTCTCGTGTTTCGTGGAAGAGGGCTACTGCGCGCGCGCTCAGAGCGCATTCCACAGCCCAGTAGACAGAGCTGGCAGTGGGCAGAAGGCGAGTATTTGGAAAAGTCTATACACCAACTCATGTTTTGCAAACAAACCGGAGCGCCCCTAGCGGACGCCACCGGCGCCGCGCATGCGCGATGGGGGTGTGGGCAAGAAGCTCGCCGTCGCCCATAAGCAAACTATTGAAATGCGATGTTATCGGCGTCAGTGTGAGTACCCCTGCCCTTTTTCGCTTTCGAATTGTTGATTCTACGTCTTCCTGGCAATGTCTGACTACTTGAGCGGCCTTAGCAGAAATTAACGAGGTTCGTTATACCGCAAAACGTCACGTAAATAATGTGACATGCGGCGATTCATTCCGCGTGGACGCCGCAGAATATACGCTAAAGCCTGATTCGCATAATGAGATTTCGCTCGCAATTTTCAGTCGCGACGTCGCTCGGGCTGCAAAAGCGTGAACCGTAGCTAAGATGGTCGACGTCGATACTGAAAATTTCAAGCAGAATAGGACCAAGTGAATCAGGCATAACAAGTCGGTGATGGCCACTGATAACAATTATCAACATCTCCTTGTATTTACTGTTTACATCGAGCCTGCTTACCAACCTTCAATCTTATGTCTTTTGAGACCTGCACTTACTTCTTATCGAAAGTACCGGGCCAGCATATAGTCTACGGGCCGGTGTCGTTTAAAAGAGCAGACGACACGCAGAAACGTTTGAAAGAGCAGACGACAGTTCGAACGATCAGGCGGCCGTTAGAACTTAAATGCGCACTGAACGTAGTCCGCAGGGTGGTTCGTCCACCTGACGGTTTTCCGGCGTTCGTGTTGGAACAAAACAAATAAATCTGATTACCACAAGTATCCGTGAATTCAACCCAAAGTGCTTACCGCCCAAGCAATCGTGGTCCGACGGCGTCTGGTTTTCCCTTTCACGGCACATATCTACGTTCTCGGACGAACCGAGCACATTAAAACTGACCTTCAAACCTTTCTCGCCTCTTTTGGTAAAGCCCCAGTCGCGGCTTTTGACGAGAAGGCAGGTTTTTGTCTGGTTCCTTTCAAAACAACGCCGGAATACACGTCTCACATGGGGACATCCGCCCACTGCCCCAGACCGGAAGTGCGCCCGACACGCCACCACCACGCCGTGACGTAACAGAGATGAGTTCGTGTATAGCTCTAAATGAGAATGTCGGGACTTCATAAATGGCGGTAGCTGTCCAGAGGGCTGTGTCAAGATTTATTTGTCCACGGATACGAAACTAGGGAAACTAGCCCCTAACAGCTCCTCTGTAAAAAGAGCCCGACCTAAATAACCAAAGTTAAACTTTTTTTTTCTTACAGGGAGGATTGATACGCGTGGCTTTGACACACGCTTTTTGTGATATTCTGAAAGTGCGTGTGACAGGAAATAAGATTGGGTATAGGTACACCTTCTGTTAAGCCAATCAACTTAATTAGGAGTTTTTTTGTAATTTTTTTTTTGTTTCCATGTCTTCCGTTTTATCGCGTTGCCTAATATTATTTACCAACTCACCCGCGCGCCCTCAATCTTCTTTCAATAAAGGCTCGTTTGATATCAGCTTGCTCGCTCGCTGCAGAGCCGTATATGTAGAGAGTTTGGCCATTCGTTGGGAAGTATAGGAGACAAATGAGGAGGCGCCATTGGCCGAAAGCGGGCTGGGCGTGTTCCAGGGCGTCTTGAGAAATTTTAATGTGACCAACCAGAAGGTGGAAATAATACCCTGTCGGTGGTCGCGAGAAACGAACCTGATAACTGCATGGGAGTAACTCTCGGTGACTGAAAATATGTTACACGTGATGTTTCAATCACGCTCATCGAAAATGATGGTGGAAGAGTGCGACTAGCGGGACGATCGACATAATCCGTACGCCAAGCGCCGAGGGCCGGGAATCTGCCGTCCGAGCGGTCACACTCGGTCCGAGCAAAACAGAGTTGAGCGGCGCATTCTTTTCTTACATCTTTCTGCATGACCATGATCAAAACAACACGTGCACCCTATTTTCAACCACGAAGACTTACTACACTTCACTCTTACGCGCTTATTAAAACCAGATACGAACATATACCTTTGATCAGAACTGTTTCTCGCTACCACCGCTAGGGGATTCTTTTCGGCTTCTGGTTGGTCAAGAGAGCATGCCAAGCCCTCTTTCCGAGTCTGCCGCACGCCCTGGCTCTGCCCGCGCCTCCCATTGAGCAAACTCTCTACATATACGGCTCTGGCTCGCTGTTGTGTTCGTCATACATAAACATTAATCGGGCGGGAGCTCCTCACTCTATGACACATTGTTTCAGTTATTGATCGGTGTTGCAATTTAGTCGAGGGCTGTGAAGCCGCAGTCACGCAGCTCGTATACAAAATACACGGTCTGTAGACACGATGACAGACAGTGGACAAGCCTCGCGGATATTCGAAGAACGACTGCTTTACACATGTGTGGGCATGGAACATGTATAGTTTTGTACGACCAACGTGACATGTCCGTGAAACAAGGAAGGCCTCAGGCGCTGTCTTCAGACCGACTTTTGTAGGATGTATTGGGAGTGCCGGATTTTACAGGAGTGAGAAACAAACAAACGACATAAACATGCAAGTTACCAGCACACGCGTACCACGATGCACGAAGCCAAGTCGTTAACATAATTTCATAAGCCAACAAACCATCTTTTAATGAAACCATGCCATTCACATCAGAAAAAAAAATGCAACCCTCGTAAAAAAAAAGGAAAAAAATGCGCAAAGAAAGCAGAAAGAAGATATTTTGCACGAAACAATAGAGAGTTTAGGGAACCGTTTATTGCACATCCGATACATGGCTACGATGGGCCCTGCACGGTACGAAAAGCGCATGTGCAAATCAGCATGAGACTCGCATCATGCGCAGTGCGTACGCAGAGGGCCCATCGTGTCATACCGTATCGGATGTGCACAAAGGGTTCCCTAAAACTCTCTAATAGCACATGTGGTGTGCAATGCTACTGTACCTACCACATCGTTTGCCGAGTGTAAAATCCAACATTTTCGATTAACTTCAGAAATTTACTTAGTGACGCTGATGAAAAAAAGAAAACCTGCGGCAGCACGTTTTTTTTTAATAGCTTTAGTAGAAGAAAAAAAAAGCAAGCCATATTAGCTATCTGGTTGGCAGGTACCGGATGTCGAACGCACGTTACTTTGTAGCACTATGTCTAAAAACAACAAAAGCAATGTACATTGTGTTTTTACTGTCGTCGAATCTCGCGGATGTTTGTGTCGCATTCTAGATGTGAGTGACCTATGCGGAACGCAAGTTCATCTGCTTTTTGCAGAATTCTGGTGACGTCAGAACGCCGAGCTCTGATTGGCTCTGAATGAAGGATAGTAGGTACAGGGGTGACATCTGCGCCAATTGCGCCATTTGATACAAACCCAAATTTCTGCACCTAGTTGTGCCAAAAACACCAAATCGGTTGAAATTGCGCCGAAATGCGCCGAAATAGCTAAAAAAATAAAAAAAAAACGTTTCGGCGACGCAGGCTTAGCGGGAAACGAGGGCTTGATTGCAACATTCAATCTCGCCGTAGTAAAGTACATGGCACGGGTACAGGGTGGCGCAAGCAGCGCCCGATTCGAAGATTTCAGCTGTATAGTATCCTTCTATACCTATGATACGTGGTCTTTTTCACGATTTTCCTACTACTTTCCGCTGTCATTTTTGACCGTATGCTACTGGTATGCTGTCAGGCGGTCTCGCTGTCTGGCCGCGGGAGGTACGATGCACGGGCTATCAAGATGAGCAGTTCTCTTTCGTTTTGAGAGTAAACCTATTATGAAGTGCTATTGAGCGCCCCTCCATTGTGTCATTGTTCATTCGTGTCCGTAATGTTCGTCGTCAAATGGACGGCGCCGTCGCCGGGAGTATACTTTCGGTTATCCACACGTGCTTCCAGTGCGTGAACAATCGAAGGAATCGGTCACACACCCGTGTTTAGCGTGCATGTGCTGCTCATAGTTTTTCTACCAAATCACTATTTAGCTTGTGACTCACTTTCGTGGTGAGTTCTTTCTAGCTACACGTGCTTTCTACGAGCGTCCGATCGATGTCTGGTTCTAGCAAATCATGCTTCCCTGTTCATGCTCTCGAATCACCACTTTAAAAAGTTTAGCACTACAATGGCGCTTTGCACAAGTTCGCACAAGCTTGAGGTACATGATGTCTACACAAACTTTGCAAAAAGCCTGTGTTTCTTGTTCTCATCTATACGCATATTAAACTCGGGTTTGCCTTTTTCCTTTTTTTTTATCTTGTTATTTCGGTGCGTATCGGTGCTGTTGACTTATTAGAACCAGGGAGAAAAAATAATGATTAAAAGAAACTAAGATTTGTTTGATTTAAATCCGATATTTTATGATTTCAGTCGCTGATAAGCTGCTCTAACATTTCTGCTCGTAATCTGCTCCAAACTGAAGACTTTCTGCTCCGCAGTTGCTCCAAGATGCGTAAACTGCAGCTCCAAAACGAGAATTTCGTGCTCCTAAGCTGCTCCAAAATCCAGATTTTTCTGCTCCAAAAATTGCTCCAAAACTTGTTTCAACCTGTCTCACCCCTGTGGGTAGACCTCAAAGCAGGCTGCCTTGGGGTCTACCCACTATCCTTTAATCAGGGCCAATCAAAGCTTGGCGTTCTGACGTCACCAGAATCCCTGCAAAAGACGAACTTGCGCCCCGCATAGGTGAAGCTCACAGCCCGCACTCACGAACAACACTGGTTTCACTTAACCTTTGTCTTAAATTATACATTGGCAGACGACGAAAAAGAAAAATTATCGTTACAGAATATGGTTTGAGTAATGAATGCTGCAGTCAACGACAGCTGCAGAAACGCAAGGCGCGGTTTATGATGTTTATCCTTTTTGCTTCATGATTTGACCTTGGGCTCCGTAGTCAGTGAGAGTGCAGCATTAACGCTAGGGGCGCCACTGGGCCGCACGTGAATGTCACGTGGTCCCGGAAGAGGGGGTGCGGGGTTTGTTTACATCGCCCGCGCCCTAGAGCGGTACGGCGTGATCGCTTGCCTTTTCACATGGCGCAGCGGCTCGTTATTGTTCTGTCACCGGTGGAACAACACACGCTACCGTAAAAGGTGCAAGTGTCCACGAAAAGGAAAATGTTCAAAAAGGCAGTGATTAACTTAAAAAAAGGTCGTCTTTTTCGCTCACAATGTGCGAAGAAAGAAAGACGATGGCTGTAGCACGGTCACGCAATGTGGGTGGGCTCATACAAATTAAAACATTATAATGTTTTCATGTTTAAAAATAAGTCTTTCAAGCCGACGACACGAAGACTCCCATTTCGTCGCGTCGTTACTGGCGGGATGTGAGAGAGATGGAAAAGGGTTAGAAAAGGAAGAACAGTGAGGTTAACCTAGGTTAAGAGCCAGTGCGGTACAACAGCTAGCCTGAGGCCTTTAACGTGCACCACGCAGTAGTGATACACGACCGAACGCCATGATACGATGCTCATTGAGATCGAAAAGGGCAGGGATAGGGATTGAACCCAGGATCCCTAGGTTCTGCAGCTCGAGCTTTCGCTCCACGTGCCCCGAGCTGGTGTGCGCTAAAGGAGGCTATGGCTAAAGTCACTGGATCATGGGAAAGTAGCGTCGACATTTTGGTCCGTGAAATGAGCAATTTTTCCTTGACCCCTCCGTTCTTGGTGAGCCGATCTAAATTCGCTGGTGACGGGTAGCTTTATGGAGATGTTTTTTGTATACCGTGATTTTGCTATCCACCCTGGCGAAACAAGCGAACATCTTCGTACCACCAGCACATGCTGTGTCGGTGCTTGGAGGCACTGAAAAATAAGTTTACTGTCTTAAAATACGCAAGAAGACCAATATAATCGTAAGAAGTCTGTGAAGATGGGCATGATTGATAAGTTGATTGCATAAACATTGCCAAAGACGCTTATATTGGCGAGGAACGCTTCCAGTACAATGATGCTCCATGGTGATCTTGGCGCGACTGGTTTAGAACAACTACCTGGAATCTTCGGAGGTTTGAATGGGACCGAGATGGCGATTTTGATGGCAACGTAGTTAGATTAGCCAATCGCTTTGCGAGGTTTTGGTAGTCTGTATGTTAGTAGGTGATTCAATAAATAAGGTGAATTTTTTGTATAAGGACTTCTAATACAGATAGAAGCTTACTTTTTATATTTTTCTACGTAGTCTCCCAACACTGTCACACACTTTCCCATCTGTGCACAAGCTTCAGTATTCCCTCAGCGTAAACATCTTAAGGCTGATGTCTCAGCCAGCCACTCACAACACTTTTGACTTTATCGTCACTTTCAAACTTCGTGCCTCTCGTGAACGCTTTCAAGGAACCAAACAGGTGAAAGTCTGAAGGGGCAAGGTCTGGGCTATAAGGGGACATGAGGGAGCAGTTCCCAGCCCAGCTCGTTGATGGTCTGCACCGTTAGGGCTGCTATGTGAGGCCTTGCGTTGTCGTGATGCAAGATGACTCCTTTGACTGATGACCTCTGCGTTTGTTCTTCACGTCCTTCTTGACCTGCCTCAGCAGTTCACAGTAGTTGGCACTGTTCACAGTGCTTCCTTCTTCAAGGAATGAAATGGTGATTGGGCATTGCATATCCCAAAAAACGGTGAGCATCACCTTCCTAGTGGATCGCTGGGACTTGAGCTTCTTCTTCACTGGAGAGCCTGCGTGCTTCCACTCCATGGACTGCCGTTTGGACTTAGGCTCATAGTGCCAAACCCATGTCTCGTCAGATGTGACCATCCTCTTCAGAAACTCATCACCATCCTTCTCATAGCGGGAAAGACACTGCTGGGACAACTCGACCCTCGTCTGTTTGTGCTCCGCAGTAAGCATCTTTGCACCCACCTGCTGCTGACCTTCGAGTAGCCAAGGTCATCATGGACAATTTTTTGTGCTGTCCATACCGATAAGCTCGAAGTCCTTGCATTGCCATCCACCGTCACCCTTCTGTCAGACTGAATGAGGTCATTGACTGATTCGATCACCTCAGGAGATCTCACTTCTGTAGGCCTCCCAGGCCTGTCTTCATCCTCAACACTGCTCCGTCCTTCTTGAAACAGTTTAGCCCACTTGTAGACATTTGTTTGGCTGAAACATGTGGCACCATACACAGTTGACATTCTCCTATAAATTTCAACGGGTTTGCACCTTCAGCAACCAAAAACTTGATTGCTGACCGCTGTTCAATCCTGGAGCATGCTTCTTGGTCGGCCATCTTTGTTACTCGGTAAAATTCTCACAGTTTTTTGTAATCTGCATAAGAAAGTAAATCCATGTGGAAAAGTAGTAAAACAATAAAAATAACAAAAAGTAAGCTTCTATTTGTATTAGAAGTCCTTATACAATAAAATTCACCTTATTTATTGAATCACCCTGGTATCTGTTTGTGTCCGGCTAGCAGGTAGGGAAGGCAGTGGCGCTACTTTCCCAGGATCCAGTGACTTTGGTGTGCGTTAGCCCACTCGGCCACCGATTCCCCAACCAGAGCCTCCTATATAAGCTTCGGTATGCGTGTCAATAGGGAGCACGCACCATAAGAAGGGGCCGGGAAATTAGATCTTATGGTTTTCGTGTGGTGGCGCTCGCGATGCAGCTATGTGTTGAAAACCATGCCCCGCTTCGCAGGAAGCGGAGTCCAATCAGTCATAGTATTAAAGAGCTTGAGGCACCAGCATAAAAATCTAAATTCGTCCTCTCCGGTGTATGCTCGAATTTCACTTCGTATCTGCATGTGCAGTAATAGGAACTGAAATCGAGAAGGTAATTCCCGAGAAAATACTAAATCCGCAGACATCGTTTGTTACGAGTATTGACAATTGTGAACCAGCTGAAAGTATTTGTGTATACTTTTTGTGCACTGTTTTTTTGTAATAGTTGTGTTTTGATAGATTTGTAAGTATATATTCAGTGACGTTTTATGAAGCCTTTATAAATTCTACCCCCTGCTAAAATGCTTCACAGCGATGGAGACTCTATTTTTTAACTCAAATACGATTTACACAAATGCCGGCAAAAATGTGTGCATATTCAGACGAGGCGTTAGCGCAATGTGTACAACCGTAATTACGGTCGCCGGTTTTTTTTATGTTGCGAGTTTATGTTGCACAGGATAAATTTGCAGACATTAGTAGCTCGGCAAAATTTTCGAGACTATGTATTTTTACACAAAGCCGTACATGGAACATTAAGTTCTTCTGAACTTGTGTCCCTGCTCTCTTTATCTGTTCCACGCGTTAGCAATCGCATCCCCACACGTTCTACGTGCAAGGCCTATGCTCACTTTCTTCCACCTTGCGTATTCAAAGTAGTTTTATTACGTTTAAAAGGATGCTGAACCGAAATTAGGACTTCACAAAATAAGCTTGCAGAAGTGTTCAACAGGGCGCCATAAACCACGAAACATCACTCATGTAGCCATATCTCGAGCGGATGACCGTATTTCGGGAAAATAAAGGAGCGAATGACCGAGAATGTTGGTGTGATCTTATCGCAGAAGAGTTGAGGAGGAGAAATGGCCTCACTTCCTTCCTCTCCGCGCCCTCGCAGAGTCCAAGCGAGAAGAGGAGGAAATGAGAATGGCGATCGCGTTGGAGAATTCTTTTACAAAAATACGACGATCCGTTGGAGACACCGCTTTTATGAGGGACGTTTTGGGATTTGTAGCGTCCCGCCTATCGATTCTGCGTTGTTTTCTGATATTTGATTTTCGGTTCAGCACCTCTTGAAGCGCGGAGGTCTATTTTTTCGATAGCGAACGCTCATTTAAAAATGCCCTAAGCATTCAACTGTATTAAGGCCCGCGTTTTTTTAGTGTTTCTGCTATTTTGTTGTTTTAGTTTGTTTTAATATTGTACGAGCATGTGTACGAGCATTCAGGCTTTGCCTGTTCCTGGACACAAGAGAGAAAGAATGCTGCAGGCTCATTGGCCTCGGAGTGATAAGATCCTCGGGATTCGCCACATCCCGCGTTTCTTAGCGAGTTAGCTGCATCCAGTGTTTAAGAAGTTGTTAACTAAACTCGACTACCATCAACTTAAAGGAGCTGAGCGTTTGTTAACTATTCTAACTGGGAAAACCATAGCTTTGAGCTCGAAATGCGATTCTGATTATGCCGCAATTTTATCGGCTCTGTTGCACAGTCCAAGCCCCAACATACGTTTACGCAAGAGGGCAAAAACTCACGTGAAAAGATCAAATTCTGGGTGTGTTAGGTATATTCTAACGAGTATTTGGAAGTACTTTAAGTACACTGCACTTAAAGTACTACTTTAAGTAGGCTCATAAAACTTGTACTTTATTTGAAGTACATTCTCTGAGTATATGTACTTGTTCTTTATTTAAAGTATTCTTTCCGGTGCTTTCCGAGGAAAGTACAACTTCCGACTTCAAAGTACATTCCACAATTTTCGATGTTGTTTAATTTGTGTCACAAAATTATGCTTTGCCAACTCTGACGAAATACTGGGAGCGCGTCGTGTGAAAATCGTCGTGTGAAGACGCGCCATCGTCTTTCGAGACGTCATCTGGTCATTTCTCTCAGTTGAAGTAATGAGGGCTATAGGACCGATACAAATAAGCGCCTCATAAGTTAATTGTGTTATATAGTTTGTTAGCGAGAATAAAACAGCTACTCCGTGGCCACTTGACTTTTTCCAACATTTGCCGCCATTTCCGAATATAGCTGATGCACCCTCGATTACCCTGGGGCAGTGCATTCCAGTTTGAAAACAAATACTGACTGAAAGGGTACCATAAAAGATTGTGCTAAAAATCACGTACACTTTACTTTTAAAGTACATTGTACTTGTAGTACTTTACTTTAAGTACATTGCGTCCGATGTACTACTTTACTTGAGGTACATAACCTCTCGCTTACCTTGTGCTTTCGAGCATATTTTAGATGTACTTTTTCCAACACTGTAGTTTTGAGCAGATTGCTAGCATAAAGTGCACTTCCTTCGGGGGCGTCCGTTTAACGTTAAGACGCCAGTTGATATCCTACATTCGTTGACAACTCAAGAAAAAAGGGCGTGACCAATCCCGAATATCTTATCTTCGCTCCGCAGATAATGGAGATTCGGCACCAGACGATATCGTAGGCCAAAGAACGAATCACGGAGGAAGGACCAAGATTATGATCAGTCCCTGACCTGTCTTTCTTAAAGAAGCAATGAAACGATATCAAGTTGGAATGTTCATGAGTTTGCATAGGCATACTGGTCCTACAGGGTGAAACAAGGAGACCGCAGGCTCTTTAAATCGACCGGAAAATTCGGTTTCTTAACCTATCGCGCTACAATAGCGCTACGATATCGCGCTATCGCGCTAACCTATCGCAAGCGGTCGCGACGCCAACTGCCGCCAACGAACGAGCAGACGACGCCGAGAGCCGGCGTGTTTAGCAGACAAGGAACTGCAGTTCCTTGTTGTTACCGCGCCTGTTTTTGTTTCTGCGACTGTCGCCGCCTGCGGAACGCGAGCCGCTTTTGAGTCGAAAGGATCGTCTGCTCTAGTGCCGGCTCTCGGCGCCGTATGCTCGTTTGTTGGCGGCGTTCGTTGCGCCATCTCTTGTCTCCCGTGCAGAAACGGCGCCGTGTTGTTTGCAGACCGTTGGCGTCCTTGCGTTTCCATAGAGCTAAGGCTTTTTCTTTCTTTACTTTTTTCCTCAGGTAAGTTCGCTCTCTTGCAAACTTTACAAAAAAAAGCACCATCTGCGGGCAACGCTGCACAAAGTCGTAGCGCGATAGGTTAAGAAACCGAATTTCCCGGTCGATTTAAAGAGCCTGCCGTCTCCCTGTTTCACCCTGTAGTCTGGCCCAAGTGTACTCGCACAAACAGCCACTGATTCAGAAGCCTCTTTGCCGCGGGGAAATTGCGAGGATAAAAGGTGACTATTTCTTTCAGCTTGCCAACGCCACGCTTCATGACGTAATTTGGGGTCGAAATCACCCGCCTGACGAAAGTCGAACGCAGCTCATGGATTGCACAGGAGAACTGCGTGAGCACTCGACTTCGGCTCGTAACAACCAACGCCTCGCCGGACAGTCGGGTTGTGGTTCGTGTCCAGCCACTGTGGTGATGAGAATAGCCGAACTCTTAACGATTCCTGGAGCTCAGCACATGTTGTCTACTTTGCCGACCACAGTGCGTGAGTATAATTAACGCTGGCAGAATAGGATATAGCACAAGGCCACGTGGCCGCTTGTTCTGGCTCCGAGTTGAAGGGATGAACGATGCCCATATTTCTGGCAATTTTTTTGGGCGCCTGCCACTGCTTAGAAGTAAAACCGAGGCAAGTGTATTCAGTAATTAAGTTAGGAAGTGATTCAAGTCAGTATTTATCAAAAGTTGAAGAATAGTTTATAGTTTCATGCATGGCCCCTTTAAGCTCTCGGTGACTACATAAATCGAATTCAAGCATTTAAAGGTGCCCTGTGGAGGTTTCTGAGATCATGTAAATGTGCCGATAACTCACACTGCGCGCTCTAAGCATCCTAGAAATCCATAAATCACGATGATGCGCGGCCGATTTCCCTATTAAAAAGCAATCAAAGATCTAACACACCGAGGTCATCTCCGGCGATGGGAGGAGAATTGTTCCGGCAGCCAGGACGACCTGTGACCAATAGAAAACTCAACCTTTCTTTGAGATTGCAAACACTGTCACTATTACAAAATGTGTATGCTTTTGTAAACGATAAAATAAACAAGAGTAGTCGAAAAATTTTATTTTTTCGAGGAGAGGGAACGAAATACTGCAATAATCGTCTCAAAAAAACACAGCGTACTATGTTTTTTTAATTTTTGTTTTGTCTTTTGCGGGAGTGATGTGTTTTGTTGTCAGCTCTCGAGTGCGCCCTCGCTGAGTGGGACGTAGTACGGGCTGTACGGGCAACGAGCCGCCCGCATTTGAGATATCCCTCCGCGGTTCCACCGGTCGGGGGCGCGAAGATCCTTCGCCAATTGCTACTGGCTAAATGTGGTACTGGTTTCGGAACATGCTACTCCCATCGCTGTAGATGACCTCGGTGTCTTGCAATCTTTGATTGTTTCTTTTAAATAGAGAAAATCGACTCGCGCATCGTCACGATTTAGAAATTTCTAGAATGCTAAGAGCCAGCAGACTGAGTTATCGCCTTATTTAGGCGATCTCAGGAACGTTCTCAGTGACACCTTTAAGAACATTCTGACAGCCGCAGATCCCTTTCTTACCGAAAATCCAAGCAAACATTCGAGCAAAAAAAGCTTTCGGTATGCGATGCAGAATTAAATGTAGAACTTTCTCATATACCAGAGCAATGCAACAGGCCAACAAACTCATAATGTAACGAACAAAGGAGATTTGTTTCAAATATGACATTATGTTAGGCTTCGGAATCGTATATCATTTTATATTACCCTCTGGGCCATCTGTATACTGTTGCCGGGTTCTTTTGTGGAAACCAAGCGGCCCTTAAATATACTGAGCACGGTCACATGCTTGACTTTCTGAACGCCTTCATCACTTCCGAGCTAGAAAACAATCCGTGGAGGGCGAACAACGGCAAGTTTTTAAACAAATTTCTCGAACGAGCAAGCTCGGAAACAGGCGCTTGTTATGTTGCAAGTTCAGCGCGGTTTCAACTCTCCGGTCCCTGCCGGTAATATGAAAGCTTTGATCGTCACGTGTCTTGGCTGGGGTAGTGGCGGTACTGAATATTACGAATGACGCGTACACTACCTCGTGTGTCAGAAGGATTGTTGGCCCTCTGAACGGACCAAACAAATAAGCTTTTCAACGTATCGGGCTAAAATTTTCTTGCATAGCTGGCAGAAGATGGTGCATTTTGTGTATAAAAGTATTCAGTTAACGAGTATACCTTTGTAGAGTAAAAATAAAGATCGATGAAATGGCGACCTATAGCGGCCATCTGCTAAAAATGAGTCGAATTGGTGCAACGGTCAACAGATGAATGCAGGTAAGAGCGAGGGCGCAGAAACTAATCTTCCATAGCAAACGTCGTATTCGGGTCAAATCTTGTGCGGGATTTTATTGGTGCAGTGCATGATTCTGCTATTTTACTAAAAGGACGCACTAAATAAACACAAGTCTATTTAATAATCTTTTGTAGAACTATTTCGGTTATATGTGAATAGCTGCCGCCATCTGTCGGCTGTTGACTCAATCAGACGCCCTTTTCTAGCAGGTGGCCGCCGTAAATAGCAAATTTACGCTCTTAATTTGTTCCTCTTTACTCAGGTATGCTCATTCTTTGAAGTTTTGATACACAAGATGCACCGATTTCGGCCAGTTCTGTACATAAATCTTAGCTTAATACGTAGAAAACAGAACAAAAAAAAACAAATTTACGCCGTCGCGTTGCAGGTCGAACGATCCCTTCAATTTACGCAGCATTTAAATATCACTATTTTCTGCGGAACTACCGGATGTATTTTTTTTTTGACAATTTCGAGCATTTTATATTTAAGTGTAGATGTTAACGCTCATGTTAGATGCACCGCAGCAACTGACTGACAGCCTAAGAAACGCCCGGCATGACTTATTATCTTCCCGCTTCGTGATTCGTTCTTCGGTGTCGTTATCGGGTAATGCCGCATTCTCATTGGCTGCTGAACAAAAATAGGATTCTCTGTACTCGCCACACCTTGCTTTAAGCCGCCAGAGCAGATACTGTCGCCTTCTATAGACCAACGCACTGTTTACAAACAAGTCAGCGTTTTCCCACACCTGGTGAGAGCACTGCGCGCGCGCAGAAACCAGATTCTGCGCAAGAGGAACCGTCTGCGCATGCGCGGTACCGACAGCAGCGCCACCGCAGCGGCATGACGTTAGAGAGTTGAGTTGGTGGATGCGCAGCGCAAATTCGTCTGCATCTTTTGCAGGGGTTGTGGTGACGTTAGAACGACGAGCTCCTGATTGGTTCGGGGTGAAGAATAGTGGGTAGACCTCAAAACAAGCTGCCTTGAGGTCTACCCACTATTCCTCAATCACAGCCAATCAGAAGCTCGGAGTTCTGACGTTACCACAACCACGGCAAAAGAAGCAGACGAACTTGCGTTCACCATAGGGTGGTATATGCAGAAGAACTATGGCTGTCAAACGAGTAGTAAAAATCAGCGCATGGGCGCGGAGCGCCCAAGTTATCGTCAAACTATTTGCTCGGAACCTGACGTGACCGAAACAAGGGCTTGCCGCGCCTGCTTGCAGATAGCGCCACAATCACGGACGGTTCGGTTCGGTCGCCTGCGGTGGAGCCCGCCGCTTACATGTCAAACATGTTCCAATTTTTAACAGACGCGGAGATATGCTCCGATATTTCAGCGGGTGAAATGCACTGCTGAAATTAACCTTGGATAAAAATGTGAGCTTTCTACGAGAAAGCGCTATTTTTCTAGCTAATTCTACAGCCAGCGTCTTCTCTTTATGCCACAATGTATATACTGTCCTCGTATATTTAAAGTGAAGAATAAGTAAAGTAAATACTGCATAAGTAAAGTAAAATAAAGTTTAAATAAAGTATGTAAGTAATATCACGACTTTTAACTACCGCGTTACAAAATAAACCTTACTTGTGTCTGAATTAAGCGGTTGATGATGAGTAAATAAAGTTATGAAGAATGTAAAAGGAAAAGAAAGAAAAAAGCTTCGGATTGAGGGTTTGACTTTGAAAACGAAACTCTCGCCCAGGACGCAACTTCCAGTCTTCTAGAACATGCCGATTAAGCTTACGCGTACCGACGATGAAATGCTGCAACATACTGGAAAAATATGAGCAGAATTGGTTTTCGAAGATGACGCAATTCGCTTGGCTTGTGCCGTTTCTGTACAACCACTTCTGGATCGCCGCAGCGTTTTCGCTCATCCAGCCTTTCTTTCCGATGCTGGTGAGTGGAAGCTGATTTTATTTAGTCATAAAGGTCACCGTCGTTTGCTCTCTCCGTAGCTATGTGTGGAATAAGAGCAAAAAAGATTATTTATTGTGCAAAGTGCTAAACTCCTGGCAGGTGAGAGAGTGAGGAACAGAGTCAACGTCTTGGGCGCATTCCCTTAGTAAAACAGAGGCTTTTAGGTGGATTGACGAAGGACCTGCCAGGTTCCAAAATCAGGTTCCGAAACGTTTTCCTTTTGAACCTCCGATCGCCACAGGAAACAAAACAACATCAAGGGCGATACTGTTTGATAAATAACATTTAAGCAATCGTTGCTTGACAATTACGCATACGCAGAGAAGTTCAGTGAACGAAAGCAGATGAAATTGAACGTGTTGCCAAGCTGCCCACCAACACCGGTGAGCCTCTCACATGACTGGCTGAGGCTCTACAAAAGCTGTACATATTTCCACCCTTAGCAACTAAACCTTAATCACATTTCGCGCTCCGAGATAGAAAAATATATCAATTTGTTTTAAAGCAGTAAATACTTTTTATCGGAACCCCCAATCTCAAATGTTTTCCTTCCGTCCGTCCGTCTTTCCAGGCATTTTTCGCCGTATTTAGCAAGGAAATTGAAATCACGTGGCCTATACACAGTGGGAAAATCTATATCACGTGACGTCGATGGTTTCCTTGCTAAATTTAGCGGGAGAAATTTACGCGACCTAAACACCAATTCAGTTTACAGGCTAAATTTAACGGAAAAATGGACGTCACGTGACCTGAGCACCCATTCAGTTTCCCCGCGTTGACGCTACGACATAATGTTCCGTGACCTATACAACAATTTCAGTTTCCCCTCCAAATATATTGGGTATGTATACATCACGTGACTCAACAATTCCTTCTTCCCATCTCTCTCTTCTCTCAACAACTCCTTTTCTCTCCCCATCCCTTCCTCCTCCTAGGTTGTCCTTCCCGAATCCTTCCCATTTACCTCATTTCCCCTCGCTCTCCCTCCCATTTTGCATCGATACCCTCCCCTCCCCTCTTTTTCCCTCCTCCTGCTTCGTCATGTGACACACCACATTAGTTCACGGCTAAATTTAGCGTCACGTGACACATTAATTCCCTTTTCCCGTTCCTCACCCCTTCCTTCCCTCCCTCTCTATTCAAATCACCCTCCTGAACCTCCTACAGCGCCCTCTACCCTCGCAATCTGCCTCTCTCCCTCTCTCTCTTTACCTTCTTTCCGCCTTCCCCTCCCCTCCCCACTTTGCTCTTGTCAAATCTGAACGCCTTCTCTCAGGAGTTATATTACAGCGACGTCACGGTGGAATTGACCGGCGGTTTCTTATTTATTGGGTGAATCTGAATACGAAAACTTTACCTGCACATATGTACGCGTGACCCCTCAAAAAACAAAAAAAAGAAGGTTTTACAGTGGAGCTTATAAGGGCTACGTTTCCCCAGTTTCGTGTCCGGTACCAAACAAATGTCGACACAAAACTACACAGAGCTCTGGACAGCTACTGCCGATTTATGAGCGACGGCAGCAACCAGACAACCAGTCTGCTTGCCGCCGTCGCTCATACATAACGGCAACCCTTCCAGCCTTTCCGTCAATGTGCGCGATGGTCCGGTGGTCGCCCTGGGTACGTCCTACCCGCAACGTCCAAGAGAAACATTGAAGCATCCATGATGGACGTTTTCGGCTGGCCATGTTCGGCGACGACATGTCTGCCGTAGTGACGAGTGACTTTAACGTTGACATTGCACGCCAGAAGGAACGTGGTTCACTTCGTTTACGCTCGAGCGCTTCGGGCTTGCGTGTGTGAACGAATCGGTGCCCACGACCATGCATCGGACGCGCATAGACTTCTTCGTCACAGAGAACGTGCTTGCCGTCAGCATACAGCCTATGGCGGTGTACCACAGCGATTACAAAGCCATGGTCACTGTGGTTACAAAATAATAACAAACCCGGATCGTTATATATATGTCTGATTCTTTAATCGTTCAAATAACCAATAGACCCTTTCCAAAAATTCAGTCTGGCCACTTTGATCACCATCATCATCGAAAAAATGGCATATGTGCCGTACTAATGGCGGCCTTCTGTATACTAATGAAGGAAGAAGTTGAAGATGCTTCTTAGCAGATAATTCGAGGCTTATACATTCGTGACGTTAGCACGATGCGAAGCAGGAATTGAAAGCAAGATCTGCGTAAGCGTTCATTTCTAGCTCGGGCCCAGCCAATCTGTTGGTAGCATCAAGGTGCTTCAAAGCCCCTTGATTTGTAGAACTTTATCAAGCCGTGTACGTGGGTTGACGCTTCGTTTTGACTGGTTGCATCTTTGTTTCTGTCGTCACTGAAAGAGATCGAGAAGGAAATGTACAGTGAAGCGCACACTGTCGTTTGCCGTTGACTTGCCAAAGTGACGGCGCCCGATAAAATACGGCAGACTCCATATTCATTGCCGCCATTAGTACGGCAAAAGTTAAACTGCCATTATAGCCACCAGATGGCACTGAATTTCGGGAAGGCCCATACCGAATCATACCTTAATCCTTGCGCCTTATAAATACTTAATTCCCACCATAGTACAGCTTCGCTGGTCTTCCTTCTTCACCAAAATGAAAAGGCTGAAAGTTTTAGATGCGGAGCATCTCTTGCTTGGTCTCATGTCCCGCGGCCTTGTAGTCCGCACTCACACTACGCACGCGCAACTCTCCTCCTTCCTCTCTCCAACAGCTGCGCGTTACTCTCTCCGCTCTCTCTCTCTACCAGCTGCGTGCACTGCGCGTGCGTTCGCTTCTACTCACATCGCGCGCGCACGCGCAGCTCTCTCCTCTAGTCTCCTCTCCTTCAAGTGTGAAAAAAATAAAACGGCGAGCGGCGAGCGTTCCAAGTTCTCTCTGCCGCGAGCCGCGACGAAGGCTCGCGTAGGGGTTAACGCTAGGGCAGTCGGTGGCGCCATCTCTCGACGTCAGCACGCAACTGACTCTTTCCTCGGAACCAACACGATGCTCCGCATCACCCCATGGTTCCCCCTCGGGAAGATGGTGTAATTTTTCAACTCCTTTGGCGACAAGGGCTAACCTTGGGTGGCGAAAGACCCCTTGTCCAAAACCACACTTGGTTATAGTACCTGGGCAGTGCTAATAGTGTAACGGTTCCAGCAAAGCCCCTTTTTTTAAAATGAAGTACGTTTAACTGAATGCTCACATTCTGCTCAAATGTAGCGCTAGCGGTTCGAATCAGATGCCAAAGTTTCAAAACTAACCGTTATCTCGAACAAAATTTATACTTGATTTTCTGAAACTTTAATAGCAGAATTTGCGCCATTCAAACTTATTTATTCGTGGGCGCGCAGGACTTATCCATAATATCGAAACTCGGCACGCTCTAGCGAATCTCGCCACTGGTCGGGATCGATATATTTCTCCGACGCATAGACAGGTCAACGCTCGTGTTGTTTGTCTTTAAATTCTGAAAAAAGGTGAGTCGGAGGGAGCGGAAGGACCCGCAGGACGGGCGTGGTTGCATGCCGTCGTGCTTACCTAGGAAGACTCACTTTAATGACACCCGCTCACCTCACTCCCACTCGCCCTTAACAGTGAGGTGAGCTTGAGTGCGTTTGTAAGCTTTAAGAACGAAGGAGCATGCATTTGAGTGAGGAGTGTAAAATTGATGGGGGCGTGAGCGGTGAGTAGATGAGTTCGTGAGTGAGGGATTGGAGGTGAGTGTGACCGTGATGGTGAATGAGATTATGGACAATTTTTGTTGTCGTTTATATTGAGCCGATTGCAGTCAGTGAGTGGAACCTAAAATGCCTGCTTCCGCCTCCGGGAGTCTAGGCAGCGGTCTCGGCTTGAATCCCCCTGACCGTTAAAATTAGCTTGTGTACTCCGCGTTATGTTTTCGATGACACTGTGCTAAGGCCCAGAGATCTTGGTAGCTTTCCCCTGGTTTATTCCCTTTTATAACTATGGGAGTTAGCGGGGTCCTGGGCGCGTCGTGGACGCGGTGGATACAAACGAGGCCGTCTAGCGCTTCCCGAAGTACCGCGTCATTTTAGAAGAGAAACGTGGATATGGCCGGCGTCGTAAGTTTTGCTTTTACCACATTTTCGAAGCACATAGCCCATCTATATATCGTCAAATATATCCTGAGCTTACTTTCGGTGTTTCTGCCCAGTTTTACGCAAATGATTTTAGCAGCCGACCAGAGATCATGAGAAAATGAGTAAAATATCGAAACCTTGCGTGACAACGGACCAGCGGCGCTAGCCTCTAGCGGCCAATCTATTAAACCACATGCAATCGTCTTATGAAGGGTGCTGTACTTTCCTTTGCATGCACATTTTTAGGCCGCGTCTAAGTATCTTGACGCTTGGAAATATGGCTTTGTTTTCTCGACGTACAAACTTGCTATGCTGATCGGAACCTCGGGGGCACAAAAAGCGGTGAGTATGGAACTTTTGTCGTTGGGCGGCAAGTACGTGCAGACGGTTGCGAAGACTCGCTTCCGTCACGCAAACTGCAGTTTTTAGAAGTATTACCATTACAAGCGTTAACCCTACTATTTTGTCTATTACGTAGATGTTAACTATTAAAATGAAGAACACTAGCTAGATGGCGCAAGCTACTGCCAGATAAAAATGTTCAGTCCCATTCAAAATAACAAAGCCAAGTGATAATAACGTAGGAAAATTATAGAACCGGCTATATTATGGCTGTCGTAAAGTACGCAAAGAAGTAACTGATTCCCAAACTACATAATATTTCTAAATGGCTGTCCAATGCAGACAACCAAATACTGGTAGCCCTTGTAAATGCGACCTGCACATAGTAATTTCGTATTACCCCCTCATTTAACAAATCAGGACCCTTTACAAGAGCTACCAGAAAATGTGTGCCCGACTTCAAGCATGTCTGGTGGCTATCTTTTTCCTATGCAGTTATAATTATGTCATATTATGATACTGTTCATACAAATAAAGCACATAACGCGGAAATTTAGAGATATTCATATTAATAAAAACAAATAAAGCTTTGTGTGGATCAAGACATTTGGTTATTATTTTGGCTCTACCCGTGTGTCTGATGTTGTTTGCTAGGAAACAAAATTAGAGAACAAAGCGCGGCAGAGTTATCAAGGATAACAGTCATATAATTTTCCTCTTCTTATGTTTAGACTTAAGCTGGTCCTTTGCCGATTTTTTGAGATATCCTAGCTAACTATTTTTTTCTGATGCTATTTAATTTTCATAATCAAAATGTTAAAAAAACAACGGCAAATAATTGCAATGCCGAAACCAACATAAAAAAAATGTTTGGGGTTATTGACGACAGGAAGGCTTGTAGTTGCAGGTCGAGCAAGCAGTCGAGAAGACCGAGTATGTCGCGCAGTATTCAAGTGTATCACCTTTTAACGTTGATAATCCTTATCGCTGGATATATTAGAGAGTTTTAGAATAGGAGGCCACGGGCAACACCGCCTAGACGACAGGGCCGTAGTGCTGACATTTTTGCGTCACCAGCGAAGGCCAACGCTGGACACAGATTGGAAACGTGTGCTGCGTCGGCGCTTGGCTTCGAGTCAAAATTGAGCCGAACGTTGACACAACCCTCATGTCCAATTTGTGCCCAGTGTTGGCCTTCGTGATGACAACATCCCATTCAGCACTACGGCTTTGTTATCTAAGAGTTGTTGCCCCGGGCCACTGACGCCTTGGGTGCCTCGCGAGCAGCTTGGCGCGGCGCACAGCTTTTGCGTAGACCTTCTGCGCAAGTGTAGTGGGACGCCCTAGCTGTTTGGAGCCCCCAAGCATTGGGGTCTCCACTCGAAAACTCCCTAATACCATGTTTTATTTTCTTCTTTTCTTATATACCTGGAACAAAACGGCGCCCCTACAGATGAGCATGACTTCCCATTTTGCCATTTACGTGGCTGGACAGTGGGGATATTTTACTTTCTGTATATTACAAGGGTAAGCTGGCAACTTTTTGCAGTTTGGACTGAAAGTGCAGTAACCGACCTCAGAATTCAAAATCATTTTATTATTTCGCAATCCTGTCTCTCCCGACGCGGTGACTATAATACAGGGTGAAACAAGGAGACGGCAGTTCTTTAAATCGACCGGAAAATTCGGTTTCTTAACCTTCGCGCTACGACTTTGTCAGCGTTGCCCACAGATGGTGCATTTTTTTCGTAAAATTTGCAAAGAACGAACTTACCTGAGAAAAAAGTAAAGAAAGAAAAAGGCTTAGCTCCTATGGAAACGCAGTGACGCCACCGGTCTGCAAACAACACGGCGCCGTTTCGCACAGGAGACAAGAGATGGCGCAAGCGGTCGCGACGCCAACTGCCGCCAACGAACGAGCAGACGACGCCGAGAGCCATCGTGGCTGAAGCTGACATAGGAACTGCAGTTCCTTGTTGTTACCGCGCCTGTTTTTGTTTCTGCGACTGTCGCCGCCTGCGGAACGCGAGCCGCTTTTGAGTCGAAAGGATCGTCTGCTTCAGTGCCGTCTCTCGGCGCCGTATGCTCGTCTGCTGGCGGCGTTCGTTGCGCCATCTCTGTCTCCCGTGCGAAACGGCGCCGTGTTGTTTGAAGACCGGTAGGCGTCGCTGCGTTTCCATAGGAGCTAAGCCTTTTTCTTTTTTACTTTTTCCTCAGGTAAATTCGTTCTTTGCAAATTTTATGAAAAAATGCACCATCTGTGGGCAACGCTGCACAAAATCGTAGCGCGATAGGTTAAGAAACCGAATTTTCCGGTCGATTTAAAGAGTCTGCCGTCTCCTTTGTTTCACCTGGTAGATAAATACATCGAGTAACTTAAGTTCTTTCTAACTAATCGGTTTTCTCCCGTGATTATTCCACATGGCTATATATCTTTGACATTGATGCTTTAGTTACGAGTTCTGGCAGAACTAAAACTCGCTTAAAAATTGAAATGGTCCCTGAGTACGTGCTTCAACATTTCACACGCAGCTGATGTAAAATGGAAAAAGCGAAGAAAGAGGTAAGAGAATTAAACTTGCAGTTCAGGACACCAAAACAAACCGTATGATTCATATGGTCAGTTCTAAAATGATCTCGCGCAAACAGCCTTTCCACTTGACGGTTAGGCTCCGATGCGGAGCAGACGACTTCGAAACACACACTTGAAATTGAAGAAAAAAACACCACTATTGTTACCTAGAGTACGGTACCGTCCTATCCTGTCGGTGCATCGAAGGCGTTCCTGAAGATGCAACAAAATTGCGTCATAGGAGCCGGCGTGTCGCACGGCTATACTCCGTTTCTCCTTCTGTTGTACCGCAGAGAAGGATAGAAGCGCGAGCTCATAGCGTTGGGCAGCTGCTGTTAACGCACGAGAGCAGCCGAGATGTGCCCTAGAGCAAAGAGCTCGCGCTTGTAGCCTTTCCTGCTGTACACCATAAGGTGAAACAGAGTATAGGTGTTCGCGATCCGAACAGTAAATTGTGAAAATGCAAACTTAACAAACAAACTCAGCGTAGCGCAAGTGGTCGCTGTCGTGGCCGCGTTCCAGCTCGCGTCTTCGTGTCTGCTTTGGTTGCCATCGGCTGCAGAGCGACCTTCGACAGAACAAGTGTCTGTTGCATTCACAACTTCCATCGTAAACCGGAGACACGGCAAACTAAAAAAAAACGGACAAAACAGCAACAAGACTTGTTGTTGTTTTGTCCGTTTTTTTTAGTTTGCCGTGTCTCCGGTTTACGATGGAAGTTCTTCACCAGCTCGCCTGAGCTTTTACCCTTTCTTCGTACATTCACAACCGCTGCTGCGCTACCTGCTGAGATCGCGACGGGCAACACCGTGACATGTTTATGACAATAGGGAGTGTTAGGGAATCATTTTTGCACATCCGATATGGTATACGATGGCCCCTCCGGTACGAACTGCGCATGTGAGAGTCTTCTGTGGTAGCGCATGCGCAGTTCGTTCCGGAGGGCACCCACGTACCTTGTCGGATGTGCAGAGATGCTTCCCTACAACTCCCTATTATCGGGCGCGGAAATCGAGGGACCACTTTGGAGGACTCGGCGTCCAATCACACACCAGTCGGAGGCGCGCTCCAGGCACCATGCACACGGTCAGGGTCAGAAGGACATGCAGCTTTGTGCCTTCTTTAATAAGGCTTCGCTGTCTCGTGAGCCTCAGGGATGCGTACGAAGGCAGTGTACGTCAGAAGGCGAGGAGTGCGTGCTGGAGTCACGACATTGAAAAAGAGCGCCCTGCTGTTCTAATCCTCTGAGTGACTATAATATGAAAAGCATTTGGTGAACAAAACCTGTAGTGCCTCCCAACATCAATAAAATTTATTAAAAAAAATATTTGCAAGTTTGTTTGTTTCCAGAGCACTCCGAAATTCAATCACTGCTATGTACGGCGAAAGCTCGGCGAATAATGAGGAGGAGAATTACTTATGCCGATAAAAAAGGAAGAGTGTGTTTAGGCGCTGGCCATGATGCGAGCATGCAAAGCCTCATGCGCAGTGTCATATTCCAGACAATATTTTTAAGTCTAAAGTTACTGACAAGCGTGTCATTTGTAAAGCATAAGAAAATGTTGCACTGATTGGTTATTTCTGCTTAGTTATTTGATAACTAAAGTATCTCGGGTAATTGGTATTGTCTCTAGGTGCCGCAATGCTTCCGTCCCTCAACGTTAAACTTAATAGATATTATACATTATTTCAATCCCAATTAAATTACTGTCGTCTTGTATAGGCTAACTACCACAAAAGCACATCTTAAAAACATACTTTTACTACGAAAGAATATATTACCTGATTTTTCCAAAAGCTTCTTTATTACACCATACAGAGCATTTTTCAAAATATAAAGTGGTTCCTGCTGAACGCATGTATGAGTATCGTTTACTAGGTTCCATTTGTTTCTCATCTACATCTTTAATAGTCTTCTTATACACAGTTTCTGAACTTGCAGATCATGAAAGTGATATGAGTACAGGCCGTAGAGAGGCACAGGTCCTCCCTCATTCCCGGAGAAACTACTATTTACAATACTTAATTAAAATGTACCACTCGTTTTAAATAAATGCATCACAAACAGACATGTACACGTTACCCCAAAAAAGTAACTAAATACCGTTACTCGTTACTCGCTCAAAAAGTAACTAAATACGTTACTCGTTACCGATTCTCGGAAGGAACGCGTGAGTTACCTCAAAAGTAACGAGTTACTTTCCACGTTACTTTGACGACCAAATACACAACTGTTTTTGTTTCATGGTTTATTGTTTTCTTTTTAGTAGTCATTGCCCTTAAGCAGCAGCTGCCTGTAGAAGTTTTCATTAGTTATGTTTCCCCGCTTCCTTGGGAATACATCTCCGGCGACGCTGAAGAGTCGTTCTACCGACGCGCTCGAAGGAACGGCAGTGTTGTGCTTCAGAAGAGCTGGTGAATCTTCGAGAACTGCGCCTTCATTGAGGACAACGGGTAATGGGTTATGTGCCTTCCCGTGTTTGCAACCTCCGGGTTTACATTCGGTCCGTACCCGTTTCTAGAAGGTTCAACCAACGAACCTGATTGTGCTCGCTGGGTGAAGGACATTCCCAGCTGTAGAGTTCAGTACAGCAACGTTTATCGCTGGACACGTCAGTCGAACTGTTCGACTGACGTGTTCAGCGATATACGTTGCTGTACTGTCATACTGTTTAGTTGTTTTTCGGGTTGCCCATCTGCCTTTGTCGCAATAGACGCATACTGAGGCTAGAATAAAAACAAGGCCGTTTAAGCGGTGTTGTACACGTTACTCCTCAAAAGTAACGAGATACCGTTACTCGTTACTTGGCCTTCAAAGTAACTAAATACCGTTACTCGTTCCTTTTCTAAAAAAGTAACTAAATACGTTACTCGTTACCGAAAATAGTAACTAGGTACAAGTAACTCGTTACTTGTAACGCGTTACGTACATGTATGATCACAAACAACATAAACATAAACACAATCCACAAACAAGACTTGCGCTCTTATATCTTTGTTGATTCCTAACTCAATGTATTGTATCATCTTTAAAAAAATGATTATTACATTACATGTTTATATTAGCAGAATGTAAAAGCGGCTGCCAATGTAACAAGGGTCCTAGACCCAGTCAAGCTGTTTCTAATAACGTTTTTCTGTTTTGTACAGTTTTTCTGAAAAAAAAAAAAAGCTTTGATTTATTTTATTAGTCTCACGGTTATTTTTTTTAAAGAGCATAGACTTAGGGAAGCTTGAACCATAAAATCCCTCGATGTCTTTCTGTTTGAAGCGTGTACTTTATCGGGGGCTTTAATGAACCAATTTGAGAGCAATGGACGCACCCTCCGAATGGCAAACAAGGTGCCCATTCCGCTCAATCAATATTGGTCTTCGCATATTCCACTCCACCAATAGCTGAAACTTCTACGTCTGTTTTCCTAGCTTCCTGATCATTTCGTTAAATCTAGAAAAAAAAATTAAAAAAGCAACCACAATACAAATGAATGCATCTGAAACCGGCACGAGATGCTGGTGGCGGTTTTAGCACCGTTTGGTTATTCTGATAAAATTATTATACGTAAAATATGTTATTGTGTCGTCTTTCTTGATATTTGCGTGACCACATGGTACCATGTTACTACCTGTCACGTGACCTTGATGACGTGACCTCTATTTCGTTTTTCTTAAGTCTCTTTTTTATGTAGGTTTTTTTTTCCACATGGTACGAAAAACGTCGGTCTTGAAAATATGGGGCTTCATTTGAAACTCTAACACCGTGTTAGAAGAAAGGCGTTTTGTGCTTCTGTTTATATACAACAGTATTTTTTTTTGGTTAGCACATTTACGTTTTTGTTTCGGTTCTTTCTAAAATAAAAGAGCAGAATTTTTTTTTATATGACTAGATATATTATATTCTATTTTCAGCTCCTTGTATTGGTTTACAAATGGAAGCGAGCTGCTTGGGGTATCACTTCTCGCAGCTTGTATCGGAGGATGCGCGGATTCAGTTTCATCGGTTGTAACCTTCGCCATTATCACGACCACATTTCAAGAAGAGAAGCGGTGTTGTTATTGTGAGTACAGCTATAATTTAACTCAAGTCATGTTTTATCCCCCGCGAGCTCATCAAAGTGTGTGAGCATGAATTTTTACACTAATAGACAAATTATGAAGTCCTCGCTTCTGTTAAACCCTTATATCCCTACCACACGACGAGATGAATAGAAAAGTTGAGAATAAGAGGTCTGAACATTTCGCGTCCCCCGATCAGCTTAGGTCGGTGCACTGGGTATGGGCAGAAGTAATGCTCTTGCCTATTGCAACGCCCCAAGCTGCTCGAAAAAGCCAAAGCTTAGGTGCCCCCTATTCTTGTTGTTGAAAATGTATTTGAGAACACGGAAAAAGCAAACGGGGGCTAGGTCTGCTGGGATTAAGCCGTCGGTGCAGTCCCGGGATGGGGGATGGAAATTAAATGAATTGAGTGAGATGAGCCCCGGCCCCCTGTAGGGTGGCCGAGGCTCATCTCAGGATCGCGAGCTTATTCGCCAAATAAAATAAATATAATTGGATGGAATTGACGTTAGAGACTTTTTAGAATATATTCTAAAAAGTCTCTAACGTCAGTTATGTGTAATAATATTTATTTAATTTGGCGAATCAGCTCGCGATCCGAACTACGAGCGTCACGAGTGCACCGCGTTGTCTCAGGCAATGCTGCATATACTTCGTCTCACCCTACGATGGACTAAAGGCAAATGCTACGGACCGCCAGATTCACTCACGAGTCCTTTAGAAAATGGCGCGGTATTTCGCTTCGATGCAGGTATCGGATTGCGCGTCTCGAATCACAGATCAGGGGATGGGTGGGCAGTGGCTCGAATCAAAAAGCACTGAGTGACTCAACAATTGTACACCGTAAAGAAAGCCACATCATATAGGCTCTTAGCAGTGTCGAAGCTATAGAAATGATGCGGCGCTTTTGCATTTCGGAGATTTCTTCGTCCACCCCTGATCAATGTTAAGCGTGTCATAGTATAGCGTGGAATGGGATTGAACCTGGCGGCCCGTGGCTTTGGCCTTTAGTCCATCGTAGGGTGAGACAAAGTATAACATAAGCCGGGCCTACACCTTTCCCCCTCGAACGTCATCACCAGTGGGTCCACGCACAGTCGCCCGCCTTGCGCCCGCGTCGCTGCCAGCGCAACCTGCAGCGTGCCACAACGAGCGCGAAACTGGCACGCGGATGCGGCATCGTCTGCCGCTTTGCGGTGACTTTCGTCGGGCATCGTCGTCTGTGCCGCTTGGGGGTCGAGAGTCGGCGATCCGCTAGGGATGACATAAGCGCAGGCCTTTTCTTATGGGTGGTATTGCCCCAACAGTGTCGGGCGCTGATTAGCCCCCGGGCTGTGTTAATGCGCTAGAAATGCAGGAAAGAACACAACGATTCACAATAATTTAAAAAAAGCGCTATTAATAAAAATGCATAAAAATAATAAGGAACTTACGTTTCAGAGAACGAAAAGTGAAAGATTGAACGAATGATAGGATATTTTGCTTTATTAACTGTTCCGGTCAAAAAGAAACTCGGTGTTTCTCCATTTTAGTGCCATGGCTGGGTTTGACTGTGGGATATCATCCAAATTTAGTTATGGCTCAGTGATTTCGGGGTTCACTTTTTCAAATTCGGGGTGTTTTTTCGTTGCTAATTTTGTTTGCCATAGATTGGTGCTTTCTGTATACCTTTTGAAACATCAGATCAAAATTATTGGGGGCTCCGGTTGAAGAAATTAGGATCTAGGCGTGGCATTCCCCAACCTAGATCGAACGCTTGCTTGGAGGAGGAGGAGGAGGAATTCCGTTAAGTAGTAGAGAGGACGGAGTTTGTCATGCGGGAAAAACGCCGACGATGTCCCGTCCGAAAAACAGAGGGAAACGTAAAGAAGAGCAGAGAAAGGAAACAGGAGATGGGGAAGGAGGAAGGAAGGAAAGAGGAGAAAAGCCGGCGGTCAGTGTTAATAGTCACTTGTCGCTACACATACACACCCCCACACACACACACGTGCTGTTCTGGAATTGGCTGCTTTTAAAATTGTGTTAAAAGTCCAGAGTCCTTTAAAAAACGTAAAAAAAAGGACCTGGATATGTCTGCGGCGGGCTCGAGAGCCCCGTGGAAAAATAATGTCATCAGTTTCCTCCAGTGGAGGACGAAGGTCCTGAAGCTGCTGGGAGAATCTCTGCCTTTGAACGTTGTATTTAGGACAATCCCAGAGCATGTGGTCGGCGTCTTCTGAGACCTTGCAAGCGTCACATAGAGGCGATTTTCTTTTGCCCCATCGATACAATAGTTTTCCGGTTTTCGCACTTCCAGTGCGGAGGCGAAGTAGAACTGTGGCTTCTGCTCGACTGAGACCACTTAGGAGGCAAGGTTGATGATCTGATTCTTCCGCTGGACCCAATGATGAAATATGGAGGCGAACTTGCTTTTGGAGCCAGCGGTCGTCTGTCGGACACTTGAGTGTCGGAGCTAAATCATGGGCTTGAGAAGCAGAGACGATCTGCAGTTTCATTTCCGCTTACTCTCACGTGGGAAGGCACCCATTGGAAATGAACGGTGAAACCAGCGTCTTCTAGAAGCCGCTTGCTTGAGACCCGAATACTTGGAGAACGTCCCGGTACCGACAAGCGAAGAAAACGAAGTGTATGAGCCGGGAGTTCAGGAGGGTGGGGGCTGTGTTACGAGTTAACAGAAAATAAAGCTGTAAATAAAGTGTTTCTTGTCGTGAAGCATGCATCTTTTCTTAATTAAAAACTGTTCCGATTCAAAGTTTTTTTTTGTCTTCCCCTATTTTGATTAAACCGAAAACTTTTTGGGTTTATCGGTATTAACTGAAAACCCGGAAGTCTAGTTAAGATATAGATTATACGACCTTGTAACGCTTGTTAATTACAATGCACACGCTCACGTCATGCTCTGTGCCACATCGCTCCCCCCGCGGGACCCAGTGATTGATTCTCCGAGGAGTCTTGGGGAAACTAGACACACGATAGTTCGACAGTGCAAAAAACATGGCTGTTTAAGATGTTTATGAATTCTTTGTTTGATATTATGTTTGTTGCTAAGCTTACGTCGTCAGTGCCACTAGATTGTCCCGATGCAAGTTGTAAAAATGAATGAGTGAAGTAGTAAATATTGAAGCAATTAAAGGAAAACCCGTTCAATTAGTCTTGAAGCTTTTGCGGATAAGTTTGAGTTTTAGCACAGCATTTGAGTGACGTCGTGCCGTTAAGCCGAAGGTCATTTTGTAGAAAGCAAAAAAAGAAAGCTAATTAAAATTGGCTATTTATGTAGATAGTAATAATGATGATACTTGATTGTCACACCCTTTAAAAGCACTCCCGAAGTTCCCGTTACCGCGATATCTTTCTCGTTAATTTTACAACATGCTAATTCAGCTCCAATCGGACGTTTGTAACTAGTTCTGGCATCGTTTGTTCCACACCTGGATACGCAAAAAAATCAATAAAAAATAAAACACTGACCTACCAAATTTGATGTAATTTTGTTTTGCCAATTTCAGGCTTGCATGGAGTTCCTTAGGCAAGTCGGAAATATGCTAGGAGCATTTATGGGAGGAATCATGATTGACGTAAGCGCACTGAGTGAACATCTTTAGTACCTTTCGTGAGACTTTCTATTTATTAAAATAACTTTCCAAAGTCAGTGCACCCGCATATCGTCTCAAGTGCATCTTCGTTTCAGTTCTGGACCTATCCGTTGCCCCATTACACGTTTGGAGGCCTTCTCGTGCTGTCAACGCCGTTTATGTTGAAGCTTCAAACGGGACTAAGCGAAAAAAGTGGTAAGTGCGTCAGTGAGCGGGAAAAAGTGTGCTGACAACCTAAATAGCAGACATTAGTGTCTACAAAATTATGCGATTATTTTGTTTGATTTGTGCTCCCATGCATGTTATTTGTAGTAGTTTGTTAAAGTAATCTAAGTTAGTTTTGCGAGTTTCAGCTGTTAATATACCAATTCGCATTTGGTCCTTTTAGTCACCCCGAGTTAAGTTCCGCATTTGCAGTTGTCGTTGAACAATTGTAGACGGTCTTCTTCCCTTCCATATCTGACAATACAGTTACGTCTGAGACGAATTTCACAGTGACAGAAACCAAGGAATCGGGCCCAGAAAGTTAATCAAACGGTCTCTGGAAAAGTGTAAAAACGTGAACAAAAACACAAAAGGAATGATAGTCTGGAAGCAATTCTTTCGAATCTTCATGGACCCAGCTTTGAAACATACTTCGTGAGCATGCTTAGCTACAGTGAAAGCACGTGCCGGCTTACGCTCTATACAGCCAGTGAGCACTGAAAACAGTTACTAGACTGTCATTACAGGCGGTTAATTGTTCCAGAATCATTCGGAGAGAAATAAAGAAAAACATTTTAAAACACTTTCCCCAAGTAAATGTCCGCCTAATAATGTGTAGAAGATATTCCCCGTGATCACATAAATTTGATGGAGTTTCACCACCGTAGGTCACGATTTGGTCACAGTTTGGCTAGAAGATAGACTAAAACCATAAAAAAAAACACTCTCAATGATCAAACTGGCTTTCCTGGGGTGAACTGAGGAGGTTGTGGGAACCGCTTGGGTTTTTGCATCGTTGACGAACGACGTCAACGCCGTCGAAAACGTCGCCGACAACAACGACAACGAACGACGTCGAGCGACATCAAATTACATTCTTTGAACCTAACAGAAAAGCCGTGCGTATACATCGTTTATTGACGCACGATCACAGAAAATGTTCGGTGTTGCAATCACCCGCACAGTGAGCGAGGGTGGGGATGAGGCATCGGAGTGATAGAAACATACCACCGGATAAGCAGCAGGAACAGATGGCGTTTTAAATAAAAACAGCCCTTTTTATATGCCTTGCCTCACTCAGTGATCGGCACACCCACCGATGGTTAGTTCAACAAATGAGAAGGGCAATAGGTATCGTGCTCCAGTTCGCCTGTTATTTAATTGGCACAATAAATCAACGCATTTTTCCCGCCACAGCTGCTGAATTCTTATTGAAGCATGATTTATACCGTCCTGCTCACTAGCTAAGATAGTTAACAAAAGTAAAAACGATGATTGGTATTCCAACGCCATTGCAATTTAGTTATACAGAAATAATTCCAAGAGTATGATTTGAGTTAGGTTACTAAGCAAGAGAAGCTGATATTCCACGATTTTCGTGAGGTGGGATTTGTTCCGTGGAGTCCGCTAATTCATTACCACACAACTCACTGACTAAGTGCCTCAATATACTACGTAAGAAAAAATAAAATAAAAACAATGCAAGATATATTAAGCTTCTGAAACTCGTTTACATTGCACATTTTTTAGATGTGGAGACTCGAAAGCTAAAGACTATCCCGAAAGCAGCAATCCAAATTATTGGGTTCTTTTTAAGACTCCTCTATTTATAATTGATATGGTGTCAATCATGATGTCCTGGATGACTATTGGATTCAATGACACTACCTTAGAACCAAGTTTAGAAAAAGTACGTTCCTTTCGGCACTAAACACTAATGGTTGATTTGTCTTTGTCCAGTAAGACACCCTCTGGTGTGTACTGCATCTTCTGTAACGACGTCAACACATTACCAGGAGTCTGTGAGTGTATATGCTACACCATGGAATACCATTCATTGCTCTTCCTTCTATTGGTTGATTCAATAAAAAGGGCGATTGGTGTGATGGTTTAATGGTGGTACAGTATCATTGGTAAAAGCGCATTTACGTTGTTTGTCAGTGAGGCAGGCATATTTACTTTATTGGATCATGACATTGATTGTTCTTTTCGATTCTTGAAAGTGATTAAGGAAGGACCACGATTGGTGGCCCAAGGGCGTTCTAAATTTTTTTTAGAGGACATACTAATAAAGTATACGGTTTCCTCCAGGTAAGTTCTAACAGAATTGAACCCTTGTTAAACATACCACTACCTTTCTTTTAAAACTTGTTTTTGTCCCGAAGATAGACTCCCAGAAAAAAAGGGTATATTCTTACATCCCTTGTCCGATATAAGACACCCCACAACTTGAGTTCGACGGTCAGTGTGCTGACGACAAACCGACGGTACCAACTTTCACAAGCGGCTTGATAGCCGAGTGGCACAACTTATTAAAATAGCTAATGTATGTGTTACCGCCTAAAAAAAGGAAGACGGGTTTTCTTTTGCCCTACTACAAATCCTCCGTGTTTTTTGTCTGTAGTATTCGATATTTACTTTAGGTGTTTAATGAGGTATATCGCACCATTATCAAGTCCCTCCTAAAAGTTGGGGCCGTTTGTTCGACGACAGTGCGCTGTATATCGAACCAAAGCTTTGGGGTGCGTTATATGAAACAAAAGGGTCTAAGACGACACCTTTTTTTTTAGAGAGTAGACAGCCAGACAGAAGTTGTCACTGGAAAGACCATTCAAAAAGATTTATTTTTGAAAAGCAAAAGTAGCATCACGTTTCACAGAGGCAGAATGCCTTCATTTGAAGTCACGCTTGGTAAACTGAAAAACGCGCAATAATGAAGCAATACAGTTTGCGTAAGGAACAAGTCAGAAAAAGAAAACAGAAACCCTCATCTAACTGGCATGGTCACGAGAACGATGAGCGAAATCGTTACAGTGACCTCACCTCAAAGAAATACATTGAAGAAAAGAATAACCACCATACTAGTTTTCACCTCAAGAATTGTAATAGGAAAGTCCTGCTTCTCGCGGAACGTTACTAATTTCCCCCTTCATGTGTAGAATCAAAATATGTGTAAGTGCATGTTAGATTAGACTTATGCTATGTTATCAAGACGTACACTTTTCCAAACATCAAAAGTATCGTTTCTTCCTTTGACGACCAATAATTGTAAGTACTTCGCGCGGCGCATGAAGGAATGCGCAAAGTTTTCTTTTTTTTCTTGATGTGACAACGAGTATAGTAAAATATTTAGAAAACAAATAAGGTTGCGGTTGTTGATCCTTACTAAAACAGGCGACTGATAAGACTCCTTAATATATGTTCCTCAATATGATATGTAGTGCAAAAGGGGATAGTTCCATTTTTATCGCCAGTCTTCATTTCGTGTTGTATCTAAGATTCCACAACAACGAAATTTTACCAAACCAGACCCAGACAAACGAGTGACAAATTATGGCTGGGCAGCTAATCGATTATACCGATTAGTCAATAAATGTTTTAACCGTGAAAAACTTTTTTAACCGCTTAATCGAAAAAAAATTTTGACGAACCAAGAGAACTAAAACTTAAACGATTTCACTACTCAGATGCGGACGAGAGCACCTGTGTGAAGGGCACACTTTGAGTGAAATTTCGAGCTAAAGTAAACAGCAGGGGCAAGATTTGTAACTCCTGAAAAGCGCAGAAGGTTAGACGTATCCCGGTAACTTCAACGCCGTGCGAGTGTCCGTTTAGCGCAGCAGAGATTATTGCAAACAATCAAAGGACTCTTGCCGGTCAAAAGACAATGAACCGCTTTGCCTTGTGCAGTTGAAGCGTGAGTGCCTGCAGCATCTGTGAGTCCGAGTGTCGTTGCACCATTCTCAACTACACATCGAGGTTAATTCATAATCACACGTATATATACCGCGACGCGTTTATCGCACATTCTGCAAAAGCAATATGAGTGCACTTTTGTTTACTCTAGAATATTACGCGTGGAATTGAACACGACCAATTAATCGATTAATTAAACGATTAACGGGTGGCGATTGATTGGGGTGAAAATTTTAATCGACGCGCAGCCCTATGGAATATGAATAAGGATATGATGGCTATGCGGAGAGCAAGTCGTCTGCTTCTTGCGCAGGTGGTGGCGGTGACGTCAGAACAATGCCGAGCTCTGATTGGCTCTGATTGAACAAAATAGTTGGTAGACCTCAAGGCATCTAGCATTGAGGTATATCCCTATCCTTTCAATCAAAGCCAATCAGAGGTCGGCATGGTTCAGACGTCAACGCAACCCTGTGCAAGAAGACAACACTTGCTCTCCGATGGACGATTTTAGAATAGCGTGACGCGAAAGTTTTGTGCCCGCAAAGAAATAGCCTCGCCGTCACTGCTCATGCAACGAGCGATCAAACCAAGTTTTGGATTGCAGCGTGACGACGACGCTATTTCATTTATACGCACAACCTTTCGCGTATACGCTATTCTATAACTATTGCTAATGACTAGTTCTTAAACCTTGGAATGTTGTGCGAACCGCTGGTGCTACAATTTGGCCGGGGACTGAGCGTTCGGCGATGCTTAGATGATATTTCTCTAAAGAACTTGTTGTTGGGCTAGTTGGTGTTGACTGTATTGAACCATGGTTAAAAGCGCTAAAAGACGCATGTGTAGCCTGGGTGGCGATAAGATGTATCAGTACTATATATATGTACTTCCATCTTTTTTTCCAATACAGTTGTGAGTAGCGCCCGTGTTTGTCTTCTATCTTGTGTACGTCTTTTTAGCGCTTTTAACCATGGTTCAATACATTATATTTCTAGTAAGACAAAAATCGATTTTAAGTTTAATTATTTGTTATTTATTATGCGATGCTTTTTCTCCCTATGCTATTTTAGTTCAAGCTCAGCAGTAAAAAAAATTAGGCGACATATTTACTGCCCAGTACGGAAGTTGTGCGGTTGGAGCTATTATCTCTGGAGTCTTTTGTCATTACGAGGTATGGTCCTTTATTTTTCCTTGCACGATTTCTAGGTAAAAAAAAAACACGCCCAGAAAAATTGTTCGTGACCTATATTCTGTCAGCAAATGTATTAAGTTGCTTAGGGTCTCGCGAGAAAAGTAGGTTTTACGTCAATGTAACGTCTTAGAGGGGCTTTATCTGCATACTTTGTTTTTAGCAGACCGGAGTCCACTCGTTTCTTTGTTTTCAACGCAACGGGAAAACACTAATGAAGTACGAATATATGGCAGTAGCTTGTCTGAGAACGCGGTTATAATATGAATCTTGAAGGCCTAACATAGTAAATAAACTCAATGCATTAATATTCCAGGGTAGCACCGAAACACTGACCACGTCGTTTCGCCTCTTCTGAAAAATCGAACATGAGTAAAATATAATATGTATCAAATATAATAGAGCACCACTTCCATAAGGGCTTCCGAAGAATGCATACA
The DNA here is from genome assembly GCA_037355805.1 of Ixodes ricinus. Lineage (NCBI taxonomy): Eukaryota > Metazoa > Arthropoda > Arachnida > Ixodida > Ixodidae > Ixodes > Ixodes ricinus. The sequence continues at coordinate 19,778 of JAZHYW010048982.1, read as the reverse complement.
TTGTTCATAAAAAAATCTTTAATTGATAGTGATTTGCCATGTATTTAACTAATCGATAGAAATGTAGTTTCAATGAGACTGTGTCCGAACAGCAGCAGGAATAACCATGCATACAGCCTTGAGAATGCTCCTGGGACTTATGCTTGACTAATCTTAATTGACTTTTACTCTGAAACATCATTTTTAGTGACCAAAATGTGATAGCGCTTTCAGCATTATGCTGTTTGGTCACATTCACTTGTTTTTTGTTTGTTTTGGAAGCGTGAACAACTTTGACTCTTTGGGAGTTTTGCTTTTGTCTCAGCTGATTGTTCTCTCGATCCGTTCGCCTTGGGTAGCTTCATCCCTTTTTCCCTGAAATTAGTCTCTCGGTGAACTCAAACTGTATACTATACTGCGGGTGGCGGATAAAAGCTCCGTATTTTAAAGCTGACTCATTATTAAATGTTTCTTTTTTCTCTATATTTCAGGCTGAAACATTTTATGCCCTAGTCGGGCAGGTTCTCGCGGCTTTTGCTTACGTCTTGTGGGGACCCGCTCCATTTCTAAAATGCGAGAGGTAAATATTGATCTAACGTTTCCTTCGCTTCTAGGTGAAAATAAATTCTTAGGTATATTGCACCGAAGAAATGAATTGAAAGGAAACTATTTATTAATTGAAACAATTCACATTTATATCTTCGTCGTTGTAATTTATAACAGACGTGCAGCTAAGTGGTGCGTGTCTTGGTTAAAACGTAAAAGCTAATTTTTTTAGACAATTGGTAAAATTGAAACCGAAAAATATCTGGCTGTTTGGAGTGAGGTTATCCATTTGTACGCCACAGCCAAGAAGCGTTAAACTCCTGCCATGGAAAGATTCGTCCAGAGAGAAAAAAAGAAAGTATCAAAGTCGCCTTTAGTTTCTTCCTTTCTTTCTTTGTGTTTATTGTTTGAACAAACATTTTAATGTCCCACAGCTTGATGTTTTCACTTTTGACGCTAGAGGGGCCCACCTTCATATAAGGCCGTTAATTCTGGTATTCATCTGATATTTTTGACTTACGCGAGATTTTCCTTTAACACTTTAACAAAACAAGTGCACCACTTAACGACACTCATAGTGGTGAGTTGGATGCATTTGTTCAGGCCTCACGCAGGATAGTGAGAGAAATAAAAGCGGCATGTATGAAATGTCTCCTTGCATCAGCTCTCTCTGGATGGTGTACCTATCTCAAGTATTCACGGGGCTGTCATCGGCAGCAATGTTCACGTGCGCCTACTCTCATGCACTGAAGGTCGTAGGGTACGTATTGTTCGTTTTATTTACTGTGCCTTGCAGAAATGAGTACCCTCCTCATACTTCCCATTTTAATGTCTCTGGCCTGGAAACTCTGCCAATTTTAGCCCAGTAGTTCCTTTCTACGATTCATGTTACTACTACTCAATAAGAATACACACTGTTGGAAGTTCCCGCAAGTATACACATCTACATCGCTGCAGGGGAAAAACGCTAAGTAACTGGGTTGTGAACGACGCGCCCGGCGACGAGCATTCCACAGAAGAAAGTTATTGCGCATGCTCTGAAAGTTTTGTACAGCCAACTACAAAAAGGACAGCACCCAGAAGGTGGTCATTGAAATGGTCTATACTGCCTCACGGCAACTTTGCAGCACCAACCACTGATCGCCCTATAATCGGTTGAGTTAACGTGACGGGCGTTTGGTAATGGGCACCGCTGGCAATAAAATTTCTGGATCACATGTTCCGAATTGCGTTGTGCCACAGAGAAGGAGTGACAGCCGTAGTGCAGTACCGAACGCCCTTAAATTGTTCGAATTGTTCAGAAGAAGGCATATGTCTCCCAAGTGCACTGCGGTTCGGTATAGACTCACAAACGTCAAATATTATAACAGCCTTAAGCAACTTATGAGGAACCAAGCATCTTTTGAAGCAAAACCTATCAGTCAGCTATGAGGTACTAATCAATACTAAAATGTACACCACTCAGGATTTTGGCAAGACAGCGTCTTAGAAAATACTACAGAAAATTAAAGTAGTGATGTGGGCGAGTTGCTTACCAACTAAAGATAGCAAAACAGCGTGAGAAAGCACAAAGACCAGCGAAAGGAGTTCACAGAACGAGCGCTGTACTCCTTCGTCTTTCTTTGCGTTCTTCTGCGCTCTTTGTTCATTGTTACTACAGAGGTCTGTTAATGCATTAGACGACTCCTGGAGTCAGGCACTTCTCTTTCTGCTTCTTGCTTCCTCATAGGAGCGAACGGTCAGGTGAAGCCGTTTGCATGAGGCTTTATCGTGCATCTGCGTCTTGCGTGCGTTAGTTAGGCTTGGATCTGTTGCTGGTGACGCTTACGTAGGTCCCAGCTTTTGAAACTCTTTTTAGAAATGCTCCAGAAGTAGTTCCGAGACGTTTTACATCTACTAAAATCTTTAGGCTAGTGTTTGTTCTTGCTATCCACCTATAGCTGGCCTTTCGCCCAATTCAATACGTCGCTTCTTGAAAGCCCTGTACACTTGCAATCACATCAAGAAAGAAGTAAGGTTTGCTCATGGTTTATACGCTGCGTGAAGTTGTTCTTACAAGATTTGGTTATCGGGAAAGAAAATGTGCTTTTGGCGTTTGTAAAGTGTACATCTTGATAAAGCAACATCAGTCAGCTATGAGGTACTATGTACCGCATAGCTGACTGTAACTATGTAATGCCCTCTCTCGAGGGCCTTTAGGGGTAATATGAACAAATAAATAAATAAATATATCTAATCTAAAATGCTCCTACATATATCTTGGTTTGCCAGATAAAGGGGCATATTACTAATGCTCAGCGATGTGCCGCACTTTTCTTTACTACTGTTCTTGAGGTGAATACGAGTACACATCATGCCTCTTGCGAGTCAGGTTCTGGAAACGTTTTTCCATAGAGGGATGAAATCGTTTGATGATCAAAGCCCCATAGAGGCAGTGACACTGATCACTATTTTGTATTCTACTACGATGTTCTACTACGTATGATGCGTGTTGCTACTTCCAGGTTTCGCGGATTTCCTGAAAGTATACGTACAAAAGGTTTCGTTTCAAGCAGTGTCTTCACGTTTCTAGTGATTGGGTGAGCCTCAAACATTCTCAATTCCGAATGAACACAATAACCGTTCGCTGAAAAGATTGTCTGCTATTTACAACCACCTATGATAACATGAACCACGGGTACTAGATCGTCACTTACATATGTTCTGACCTTTTAATACGATAATATTTTTTAGCACCTTCCTCGATTTTCGCAAAACGGTATCTGGCCTCAAATGCGCCATGCGTATGCGCGGCGCGCGTATGCGCCACACATACGCAGGTGCCGCGCGTATACGGACGTCGTCCTAAAGGTCGTCTTTGAGGTCGTTTTAGATGTCGTCTTTGACGTCATCCTTGAGGCCGTCCAAGAGGTCGTCCTTGAGATCGCCCTAGAGGTCGTCCTAGAGGTCGTTCTAGACGTCGTCTTCTAGGACGTCGTCCTCGACGTCGTCCTTGAGGTCGTGAAGAGGTCGTCCTTGAGAGGCGCCCTATGGCTCGTCCCAGAGGTCGTCCGAGACGTCGTCTTCGACATCATCTTTGATGTCATCTTTGACTTCGCCTTCTAGGACATCGTTCTTGTTGTCGTCCTAGCTAGCAGATAAACCCGCGCCGCGCATACACGGAGGGGCAGAACGCACTCATTCACATTTGCGCCCACGCTACGCAGCAATTATCGGTTTAACTTGAGCTAGTTGGTACATGCATCAATGATGGTGGTGAAACAGCTTGAACATTAAACGAATACACAGATATAGGGCAAGACACGGACACGAAGCTGCAATAATAGTGAGGAAACAGCTTGAAGACTGAACGATTACACAGAGACAGAAGACTAAACGATTACACAGAGGCGTAGCAATCACTCAATATCGAAGTGACGCGGACGAATGCTATCGCGATTCATAGAGAACCAACAATATTGCTTTCTACATTCAACTTGTTGTCGTCCATTACTCACGTGAGGTGCTGCACCAGGTCCCAGACCAGGCACGTGAGCCAGGATTTTGTTTCGGGGGGGGGGGGGGGGGTGCGCCCATGACAAAATGTTGTATGAGGGGGAGGGAGAGAGGAGGTCCCAGCAAAATTGAAGATTTCGGGGGGGGGGGGGGCCCGGGCCCCATGGGCCATCCCCTGCGCCAGAGGCACGCACTGCCTGTCCCAGACCAGTGCGTGCCTCTGGCGCCACGCAGCGGCAGTGGCGCTGCTGTCGGCACGGCGCCAGCGCAAACACCTCACATCGCGCCATCTTGGGTTTTGCGCGCGCACTTGGTAAAGGCAAACGCGGGCTTCTTTGTAAACATTAGGCTGACGTACTGGCTTCAGCGTTTTCTTCCCCTCTTTATTCCTATCCTGCTTTATCTGAGGCCTTCAGTCTCTCTGTCTTCAGTCTTTCAAGTCTGACTAAGCAAATGATTCATCAATGAGAAGCTGCTTTTTAGCAGCTGATCGATGAAAAAAAGGAGTTGAGAAAACTGAAACATCATAGATTTATATTTTCTGCAAAACCACGTGAGTGAACACAACTTTGATCGTAATTCCCTCTATAAATGTGATGTGTTAATTATAAGTAAGGTTAAGTGTTTTCGGTACATATAGATAGACAGCTAAAATTTACCTTTGAGGTGGTTTTACAAAAATCGGGGAAAACCTAAAAACTTCGAATTCGAGCTGCCCTTGAATGAGAAAAACTTCACTTTCACGGGAAAAAAATATTTATCTACAGCTTTTTTTTTCTTTGTTTGTTGGTTGACCCAGAGCGCAGCTTTTACTGAAAAGTCCGCGGAGCTGCTACTTTTTTTCCGGACCACGCACACGTTATCTTGTTCTTTTCGAATATTTATACGAGTACGTGCTTTCAAGCAATCGGGTCACGTTGACGTTCTCTGGAGATAGGGGACTTCCATGTCCGTGCCTTATTTCTTCAAAACAACCCCGATAAGCCCCGATCTTTCGTTTCCGATGTTCAAAAACTGATAATGAATAACACCGAATATCTGGGGAAAACAACGTCCAAATAAAACTCCCACCGATGTCGCAAAATAACAACAAATCCTGAAAGCACGTAACCCTAATTATAAGGCATAGTTCCCCAAAGTAAAACAAAATTATTTATAGGTTATCGTGAGGGAAACTTGGCTGGTTTATCTGTTTTTATTTCCTCCTGTAACTATAAAGTATTATTTTGTTATCCTAGAATCGTTGCCCATCGTAATCCTAGAATCCTAGAATCGTAATCCAATCTCTAGAGTTCGAACTCAGGGAGAAATGTTTGATTTTGCTGATTTAGTTAAACCTGATAAAATGCTAAATTTCTTATTGTATGCTTTTTACAGGGGTATGATAACACCTCCATTGGCTGGCAAGCTTGTCGAAATACTGGGCTTCAGGATGGCGACAACGGCCTTTTGCGGACTGTTGGTAGCTTGGGTAAGGCACATTTAAATTGTCGTTGAATGGCAGGTCACAAAGCCTGTTTTCATTCTCAGATTCATGTCAGGTCAAACGTTTTGTTCTTGAGCGTGACGGTCATTTACTATTTTATCATTGTGGTCCTAATACTTTCCAATTTACCTGTAGCTAAATTAAATCTTTACCTTAAACTATTATTACATACAATCTGCTTTCCAATTTGCAAATCTTATAAGGAAAGAGGGTGACTGAAACAGGACATATAAGATTTAGTCCTAAACGTAATGGAAGTGCTAGAAACGCATTTCGATACAAACTGCAATTCAACGAAAGGTATCTGGCTCCCTTCAAATGAATTTTCAAATACATTTGGTTTCTCTAGCTGTGTCTGTCGAATTAAAATTACTCCTGTAAAGAACGAAAAATCAATGATCGAATGAAGAACGGAGCCCATACGGTGTGTCAAGCAAGTCGGTAGAAGTAAATGGTAGCTTTAACACTAAAACATATTTTGACGCAAACTACGTCAAGAGATCAAAAGTAGCTTCTGCAGGTGCAAACAATCTATATAAGGCAATAAAACCTTCAAAGTAATCCAGATGTGCCAAAAACGTTTCCAAAAGGCTAAGTCGTTCATCTCGTGTTTAACAGTATGAAGACTACGGGAGCCTCGAAGCAACTTGTTCACGGAGTTGAAAGAGGCTCAACTTGAAAATCTTGCTCCCCCAAAAAAACCTCAAAAATAATCCGCAAAAAAAAACGCAACAATTTTTTTTCATAAAAAAAAAATGTTATTCCTAGTTGGTGTGTTTTATACACAAACCAACGTTACTAAAACTCTCAGTTGGGAAACTCGCGGTTGAAACCCGAGGCCGCTGGCGTCCACCGAGACCGAGCTAAATGCGACAACAGCGCCACTCTGTATCATTTGTTTTAACTGTAGTCGCCTTGAGCTTTTAGAAAGCATGTTTTTGCGTAAAAACCAACGAAAAAGCTCTTTTTGTAGTAAAGTTTATTAGAGATTAGTACAAAACGGGGGCGCGTATTGTTTTCTAAAATCTTTAGTTTACAAGTTTTGCAGTACAATTAATATTGTTTTTATAAAACCGTGCCTCAGCGGTGATTTCAGGTAGCGCGTCCCGAGCTAGGCGCATATTAACGTAGCAGTAAAGCCTAGCCCACATGGCGCGCTTTTCCGCGCGTCTAGACGCGCGTCTCGGCTTGGCGCGCGCGCTCAGCCAGACGCGTGCGCCCAGTCAAACCACACGCAGCGCTACCGGGCAGCGCTGCGCGTCTGCGTTTCCAAAGCGTCTGCCCAACGTAGCCAGATGCGCATAAGGAACAAAAGCAAATTTTAAATAGAAATCGCGCGTTAAATGATGGCTACATGCCGTAATATTTAGTTTTATTAATAGTAAGCACGCATTTTTATTACAGCAATTGCAATGAAGCTCAATTTCACTAATTTTCATCCTTTTTAGTGTGTATGCCTCATCCACCTTTGGGTATGCCATCGGCATCACCATCTCCCGCGCCAAAACATTTGCAGCTGGCCGCTAGAGGTTGCGTTGTTGCCGATAGTATTAATTTTGTATGTACCTTTGTCTCTCGGTGTCCTTGTATTCTTTAAGTTTCGCCTGCCAGAGTGCAGGACTTGTGCAAAAGGTGTGGTAAACGGATGTCCGCGGTGGGAAGGACGTAAGTACCCATGTTCGCCCTGCTGCGAGCGTTGGCGGGGCCTAAGCTGTTTTTATTTAAGCCCGCGGACGTAAAAATTTTGTAAATTCCGCGCGCGCGGGTGTGCGTGCGTGCGTGCGCGCGCGCGCTTTGTTTTGGAATCGCACAGGGTTGTTACCGTTTTTGTATGTGCATCTTGCTGTTTTGAGTGTTTGTATTTATTTTTCTCTCCCGTATCCCTTTCCCCACTTGGCGGTGGGCTAGCAGGCGCACCTGCGTAAGGGTCTCAACTTTTCTGCCTAGCTTTGCACGCTGCAGAGTGGGTATCGCAATTTGTGCAAATAAAAATTATTATCAAATCAAATCAAATCAAATTTTATTTAGACAACCGTCGAGGAATACAGCTGTCTGGGGGGCCGCCACAAAAGGCATCGGCATGCCTGACAAGGCGACAGCCCCCCGCCCTCTCCACGGCCAGACAAAATGAAAGTCTCAGAGGGCGAAAACTACTTGATCATGAAAGATCAAACATAAAATCTCATAAGCGGTACAAAACACGGTATTCAAAGAGAAATACAATGAACTGAAACCAGACTCGCCCCCACGTAGGACAAACAACAACGAGGCACATCAATTTTTATGCCTGCACAAACACGGCAAAGGGGCCACAAAAAACAAAATGGTGCAGCCAGCCATCTCTACAAAGATATTTCCTTAAACCCGCAAAAATAATGCACAAAAAACAACATACGCGAAAAAAAAAAAAACGAAACTTGCGTTATTTTTGCAAGTTTCGAAGCGAAAACTCGTCCTACATTGGCGAAACCAATGGAGAAAATTCAAACGCTCCTTGCAACTAGTGAACACGGCCGTTCATTGGTTGTCACTTTCTGGACGCAGCGCGAGACGCGGCGCCTGGACGCAAAATATCTGGCTCCTCCAGATACGCCGGAATGCGCCTAAAAACGCTCCGTTTCGTCCCGGCGCCGGAAGTGACGTCAAAGCGCAGGCGCAGACGCGACGCAGACGCGGAGAAAAGCGCGCCATGTGGGCTAGCCTTAATTGCCGCGGCGCGTCCGCCTGGGAGTCGAGGGCAGTACCTCGAAGGCCTTCTCCACAGTATCTGTTCTGGCCCCAAAATGGCCTATTACAACGGAAATGGAAGTCACGTGCAGTTCCTCGAATGGCCGCTGCGGGAGAAATGGCGGCGTTGTGATCGTCATTAGCTCGGTTCTCGTGGACGGATCGGTGCCACTTTTTCAGAGCAGTCTCTATGGCAGTTTCCCAACTGAGTGGTTCTAGTAACGTTGACACGAACTCATCTCTGTGACGTCACGGCGCGGTGGTGGCGCGTCGGTCGCACTTCCGGTCTGGGGCTGTGGGCAGAAGTTCCCATGCCAGACGTGTATTCCTGCGTTGTTTTGAAAGGAACCAGACAAAAACCTGCCTTCTCGTCAAAACGCCACGACTGGGGCCGTACCAAAAGTGTCGAGAAAGGTTTGAAGGTCAGTTTTCACGTGCCCGGTTCGTCCGAGAATCTGGATATGTGCCGTGAAAAGGGAAAAGCAGACGCCGTCGGACAACGATTGCTTGGGCGGGAAGCACTTTGGGTTGAATTCACGGATACTTGTGGTCATCAGATTTATTTGTTTTGTTCCAACATGAACGCCAGAAAAGCGTCAAGTTGTGCGGACCACCTGCGGACTGCGTTCAGTGCGTCTTCAAGTTCAAGCGGCCGGATGATTGTTCGAACTGTCGTCTGCTCTTTCAAATGTTTCTGCTTGTCGTCTGCTCTCTTAGACGACGCCGGTCCGTAGACCAAATGTTGGCCCGGTACTTGCGATAAGAAGTAAGTGCAGGCCTCAAAAGACTTAAATTTGAAGGTTGGTAAGCAGGCTCGATGTAAACAGTAGATACAAGGAGATGTTGATCATTGTTACCAGTGACCATCACCAACTTGTTATGCCTAATTCAGTTGGTCCGATTCTGCTTGCGATTTTCAGTATCGACGTCGACCATCTCAGCTACGGTTCACGCGTTTGCAGCCCGAGCGGTGTCGCGACTGAAAATTCCGAGCGAAATCTCATCATGCGAATCAGGCTTTAGCGTACATTCTGCGGCGTCCACGCGGAATGAATCGCCACATGTCACATTATTCACGCGAAGTTTTGCGGTGTAACGAGCCTCGGTAATTTCGCTGACGCCGCTCAAGATAGTCGGACATCGCCAGGAAGACGTAGAACCAACAATTCGAACGCGAAAAAGGGCAGGGGGACTCACACTGACGCCGACAACATCGCATTTCAGTGGTTTGTTTATGGGCGACGGCGAGCTTCTGCCCACACCCCCATCGCGCATGCGCGGCATCGGTGGCGTCCGCTAGGGGCGTCCCGCGCGCTCTGGTTTGTTTGTAAACATGAGTTGGTGTATATTAATAAATTCAAACTTTGACTTAACTGCTTCATTGGGGACTCTATCAGATAGAGTCACATCTGGGTGCTATTTTAGAGAACCGCTCCAACGCTGAAATTACATGTCGTTCCAAGGTACCAGTCTGGTACATCCATAGTCACGCTCTGTTCACTCACAGATTCCAGTCACGTTCGCTGTCTGGATCCACTCGTCCTGCTCCATGGCAAGGATTCGAACTTTCCACGTCCCACCGTCAGCGTAATGAAACATTAAATGCTATACATATGGCATTGTACTCAATTGACCCGTCTCGTCTTCGCGTTAAATGGCGAGAGTTCTGTTCAACTGTGTTTACTAGATTTGCATGAATTTAACAAATTCTAACATGTTTAGTTGCATATGGTCCGGTGTATCTATTTTCTTTCATCTCTATTCTACTTTTAATGCTAGTTATAACTTCGACTTCTAATGCTCGTCATAAAGAGTTAAACCGTCTTGAACTATCTTACTGGATTATATAAAAACCATCGTGATGCCGGATTGGCCTTGCGACGGGAGTCCAAGCGGCAGCAGATGTGAGTTTTTTCGTATCACTCCCATTCGCTCACAATGTAGTAACAAAAAAAACAAAAAAAAAACAACACTGAGGCGTAGAAATGCAATATTTAAATTTATTATTGCACATTTCTTGCTATATTTTATTTATTGTTTTCAGCGCGAGTGAAGTGGCCGAGGTTGAGTTCATTCTGGCTTGCTTCACCAGAGGTTTTTCCGGGGGTGGTGAAAATAGAGTGCCACAACGTTGCTCGGCTGGTGTCTTTTCCGGAATGGGGACAACCCTGTAGTCTGCTAGTGGAGCCGCCATCTTGCCTCCTTCTCATATGCAGTCGTTTATGAGGTGTTTAGGCAGACGATGAAAATTACCACTTGTGAAATAATGTGGGATGGCTTTAAGAATATGTAATATCACGCTTTCCTCAAATACGCGTTTGTTTTCGGCTCATGTTTGGGGGTCGGATCTCAGTTGTCGCGCTTTATCTGTGTTAGCCACAGTCACCTCTATTTCGCACTGGCTGGGACGCCGAATAGTGTCCATTCAGTTCTAGTACGTGGGGACGCAAAATAAAACCGACTTTTTCTATGAGCTCAAGACGATTCACCGGTATCACGGATTCGAACCCATCGGAGGAGCAAAATGGTTGCCGCAGCCAGAAAAGGCGGCAATCGCACTCTCAAAGGATCTCGCCACATAAACGATTCATTTGAAAGTTACGCCGCGTTCTGTCCAGTTCTCTTCTCGTCTGCTATTGCTTGTTTTATCATAAATCGAAATTCATTCAAAGACTATATGGTACACAGACACAAACACTCATACTAAAAGCACAAGGACATGGTTCATGGTTTGCGCTTGATTGCTTTAACCGGTGACAACAAACACACTAAAAAGACGTAGAGCTCCGTGACTTAGCGTTTTTTGGCTGTGCTTTTTTGGCCTCATTGACTTGTTCTGTCGACTGGTGCTCTGACTTGCAGCGAAAATGAAATGTTTATGCCGCGTAAAAGCTCTTTCCATTCCCGAAATGCTGACAAGGCATGTTCTATAGATGTTCCTTATCAGTTTGACAACATTCTTCACTGATAGAATTGAATTTTTTTAATTCTTGAATGGTTAAAAGCATTTGGTTTGTGAGTCTTTAACGAAATCGCTTTGCCGACCCTGCAGCGCGGAACAAAGCCAGTATCAAAGAACAAAATGTTGCCAGCTTCGGCACCCTCGCTCCAATAGATGAGCTAACTGGGCTCCGCTTCTAGGCGAACTGGGCACTGCTATACATTGTTTCAGCTTACGTCCAGACGCAGCCAATTCTACAAGCGCGAGCGTGTGGCCCGGAACAGTGTTTGCACTGCACGAGTGCGCGTGCTTGACAGGAACGCTGAAAGCCAGGAGCTCCGCGCTTGTAGAATTGGCTGCGTCTGGACGTAAACCGAAACGAAGTATAGCGTTGGCGACGTTTGCTGGCATATGTGTCAGCGAGGTTACGAGCTGAGCCCTGGAAAGTGCGCGGGCGAGCAGCGGAAAGGAGGAAATTAAGAACACAGGAGGAACATCACAGCCACGAGCCCGTTTTCTGGCCACACTATAGACCTTTCCAAAAAAGAGCGTGTGGCCGATGCCATCTTGACTGTTCGTGCGTATGGCGCGTGCTTTCCTCGCTTTCCGGAAGCGACGAACACGCACGTGCGGAGCTGTGAAGACCGCACGCGGGACTGTAGATTTTAGTAAACATTAGAAAAGCCTATACTCTGTTTCACTCTATGTGTTGTCACCAGGCAACGCGCTACAAGCGCGAGCTTCTGCGAGAGAAACATGCCTGGTTCACTTTTTATTTTTTGATCAAGATTTAACTAGGTTCTACTAAATTCTATATGAACGATTGCCATGACTGTAATAAATACTGTAAATGACTAAATTTTCGCGAAGACCTACGCGAATCGCCTACAAACGTGAAAAATACGTCCCGCGAACAATTCGGGCAATATGTGAATGCTACGGAAGCTACACTCGATTCGCGAAAATTAGAACCCGCGAATAATTTAAAATTTTAAGCTTTGGCCCGATTCGCGAAAAATTTGAGCCCGCGAAAATTAAGTCGTTTACAGTAGTTCCCTTTTATCCTCGCAATTTCACTACGACCAAGACGCTTCTGAGTCAGTGGCGGTCCGTGCGAGTATACTTGGGCCAGACTAGGACCAGTACGCCTCTGTAAGGTCATTTAAATTCTAACCTGATATTGTTTCACGACCCCTTTAAATTGTACAACCGAAACCCCTAGTTAAATCTCCAACTTTACTTTTCGTTCAGCATTTATGCTTTCTAGCGCTGGTGACGTAAGCAAAACTCGACATGCTTGCAAAGACGGAACGACCGGGAGTTGTTGGGACGCAGGCGACAGTTCATGTTTGTAAACAGTAAAATGGCCTATTGAGACGGAAGCAGGACTCCTGTCAGAAGCATGCTCGCACAGTACTTACAAATAAGAGAGCGATCTCATGTAATCCGTGATAGATGCATAATCCGATTCGGGCAGCACAGAACAGTTCGCGAACACAATGCCGAGAATGAAAGCGGTCGCTCACATTCAATGGAAGTCTCAAGGTCGCCGATGAGCAGCTACCTGTCGTGATAGATGCATAATCCGATTCGGGCAGCACAAAACAACGCAAGCAATGCCGAGGATGAGGGCGGTCGATCACACTCAACGGAAGTCTCGCGGCCGCCGATGAGCAGCTCTTTGTCGGAACGCGTCTAACAAACACAGTGTGATTGGTGGGAACAGCGCAAAAAAGACGTAGGACGAGGTCGAAGAAACACACAGACAGGGCGCTGACTTACAACTGAAAGTTTATTGCTCTGTAAACAAAGAAATAAACACAGAAAGGCGGAAAGGGAGAGAACAAACAGATCAAACCAATAACATACGGCATCACCCACGCCCACGCACCGTCACACAAACCTGCCACACTTTCTTAGAAAAACTATCTCGTCATTCGCAAGGGCAACAGAAGGAGCGCTCACACACGTGTCAGCTCCGATAGACGCCATAAAAATGCTTCGTCCATCTCCCTCGCAGTCTTGTTTTTGTGACGTGACAAAATCTTTATATCATAAAATGACGGCGTCCTGAGGCACGACCCATTGCTGTGGTCGTGCCTCAGGGCGTCTCTGCTAAAATCCTGTCGCCATAGGTGTGGGTTAAGTTTTCTGACTCAGGTTGAAAGGCTTGCCTCTGCGGGCTTCACTTCGGCGGTTGTGGTGGTGTTGCTGAGTCCCTTGTTAGGATGTTTAGGGGGCACACCAATCCTAGGAAAAAACAAAGACCATCCACTAGACCTGTCGTACTCCCGTACATCCATGCCTTGTCCCACCGAATTAAGCGCGTTGCCGGTAGGTTTGAGGTGCCTGTCGTCTTCTCGGCGCCATCTAAGCTGTCCCACCTTTGTGCTGCTGTGAGTAGAGAGGGACGCCCTTCCGTTCAGTGCGACGTCAAACATCGCACCCCGTACGTCGCTTGTGCAAGCGGGGTCGTGTACCAGATCCCCCTGTCCTGCGGCAGGGTGTATATTGGTCAGACGGGGCGTTGTGTAAACGTAAGGGCAAGGGAGCATTCGCTTTCTTTGCGTTCCTCGCCCTCAGGGAACCTAGCAGTCCATTGTGACAGGTGTGGCTGCACGCCGTCATTTTATGATATAAAGATTTTGTCACGTCACAAAAACAAGACTGCGAGGGAGATGGACGAAGCATTTTTTATGGCGTCTATCGGAGCTGACACGTGTGTGAGCGCTCCTTCTGTTGCCCTTGCGAATGACGAGGTAGTTTTTCTAAGAAAGTGTGGCAGGTTTGTGTGACGGTGCGTGGGCGTGGGTGATGCCGTATGTTATTGGTTTGATCTGTTTGTTCTCTCCCTTTCCGCCTTTCTGTGTTTATTTCTTTGTTTACAGAGCAATAAACTTTCAGTTGTAAGTCAGCGCCCTGTCTGTGTGTTTCTTCGACCTCGTCCTACGTCTTTTTTGCGCTGTTCCCACCAATCACAATGTACCACCAACTAGCCCAACTACATGCCTTGCTAACAAACACAGCACAGTAATTCCATAGACTCGGACGAAAGATACGGCCATTATCAAAACGTTGGTATGGCTGTATTCCGGCCGTTCACAACGAAAAACCACTGCCGCCTGCACGAAAAACGTCGGTCGCGAAATGGCCCATGGGACTCTGTCAGGGGCCTGCATGCACAAAAAACAGGAGAACACTGTCGCGCTTTTTGGAAACCGGACCTACGTGGTCCCTACAACTCACCATAAATTAGCAAACGGCGAAAGCTATGACCCCAGCGGGCCCATCAGCGCCTCAGGGCGAGTCGCGTGGACAAATTTTCCTTCGAGCGTTTTTGTCCTACAGAGAGCGGTCACGTGTTTCGCTCCATCCCTCTGATTCGCTAGAAGCGGCCTTCGCACTCGCTCACAGCCACACGAGGGCAAAAAGAAGGCGTGGAGGCTTATCACAAGAAGAGGTCAGGCGGTGTTGGACAAAGCAGCCAATCTCCTCTGCTACTTTGAATGACTTGTAGTATTTAAAATTTTCTACTAGTTCTGTACACCGTACCTAGATGGCGCCAGCTGTTGCACCATTGCGCCCGTGTTTTCAGGGTTGCGTCCCCGTGGCGCTTCAACCCCACGTTGTTGACCGTTGAATAAAGAGATACGCCTCAGCCACCGACCGCATCGGACGTGTCCTCCTTCCGGGCTCCTACCCCCGGCCTCGCCGGTCACCAACCACTTCGGCATGTAAGACCTCGTTGACTCTCGTCTCTTCCGCAGGCCCACGCAGGCACTGCTCTTTCTTTATTTTCTCGGATGACCGCATTTCATTTTCTTCCACATTTTGGCGACGAGCATATACTACATTTTTGGCTGACGACGATGGGATAATTTTTTTTTCTTCTGCATTTTGAACCTTCGCTCCTGAGGCAGTTTCGCGCTTTTCGTCACGACTTTCCATTTTGAGCACCGTTTTGAGAGGGGCCGAGCGGCCGAGATGGTCGTACTCCCGTCCGACGGAGTGACGTGCATTCGCGTTCACCTTTTTGCCGTGAACTGTGACGATTCGAAGCTAACGCAGTGCACGCTGAGTTCCATTTCCGCCGTATTTTCTCAATAAACCGGCGAACCGATGACGCGTTATTTTTTATAGCATGCCAATACTAGACAGTCTCGATTACATGGCACGTAAACGGGTCCCTATCATTTCGTCGAAACTCGTTTCGTGGAATTACGTTTCGTGGACAACTTTTCGTGGACACACGTTTCATGAACACACGTTTCGTCGACACTGTGACGTTTCGTCGAAAATCGTTTCGATGGACAGCACGTTTCGTCGACAAACTTTTTTTTCGGCTTTGGAAGGATTGTTGAAAACTCAAGGTACAAACGGTTGTAACAGATGACAAAGACGATGCCTAAGCGCAGTTGCTTTGGAAGGATTGTTGAAAACTCAAGGTACAAACGGTTGTAACAGATGACAAAGACGATGCCTAGCGCAGTTGCTCTCCAAGGAGAGCAACTGCACTACCCTGGCGCTCTCATCCGTGTCACATGGAATAAGCAAGAGCGCACAGGACTTCACGCGCGGCCTATACGGATATTTGCAAGTTACGATGCCCGTTTATGGAACCGAAAGTTACTGGAAGAAGAAAAAGTGGTGGACAAAATATATGCGTAAGCGCAAAACAAAACTTCGACCCAACGATGGGTTGCGAAAAAATCGTGAACACTGACTTTTCTTTTCATATTGGTTATTTTTAAACAAAAATGCAGGTTGCCGCCTTTTATTTTCTACACTAGAACCTTAATATTTCATATTTAAATTAAACATAAACATTACCCTCAATTATTCAAAAGGAAAAGTGATGCAGTGTTTTACTGGCTACTGCGACTTATACGCGAAAAAACTGTTTAGTCACACCTGTTTCGCCGTCATGTATCCTTGAGGGCCGTTTAAAAAGGACATTAGATAAGAAGGGGCTGTAAACAATATCAAATAAAACTAAATAACGAAAGCACGAAAACCAATGACACTCGCACTCCCGCGAGCACGGTGCCCGCGAGTAAACCCAAAAAAACGCTACATTGCAAAGCAAAATAAAAAATAAAAATAATAAAACAACACGAGAATTGGTAGTAGATAAATAAAACATTACCCCAAGTTTAGTCTTATTACACAGAGTAAACCATAGTTGATATCAAATGTGCAACTTAATGCATTATATAGCTTCTCTCGAGCAGCCGCCACATCCAATTCTTGTAAGCAGTAGTACTGGTAGTACCACTAGACGAGACCTGTCGGCAGCAGCCGACTGGTCCTCAGGCGCGACGTGCAATTGTTTTTTTTCGATGCTAGCAGACAGATACCATGGGGCGAGTTTGTGACCCAGCTCTTTGCATAAAAGAGCGGCTTCCAAATCTGATGTTCTTTGGTCACACATTGGTTTATGTGCGTGCAAAATGTCACTACAGACATAACAAATGCAGAACTATTGTGTTGTTATTTAATATCCAGAAGCTAAATATGCTAAAAATCTAAAATCGTATGCGGTCTGGTATGTACAGCACGTTGAATACCCCGTGTTTGGAGGAAAAAGAACCGTGTTTTATTACCGTAAAATTAAACTACGCGAAACCGAATGCTCAGTCTCCTCCAAACTTTATTGCTAGCGGCTAAGACCAGATGCCAATTAGCTTAAAAACCGATTTTATGCCATTTTCAACGATAAAATGGCTGTGTGCACGGCAAACAGGCCTTGTTTTTTTCTTTCGATTTTTCTTTCTTCTTTTTTTGTTATAAAGATCTTCAGTGTTTTGACGTGTGGACTATCTATGCTATGTTCATGGTGGCTCTTGAGGACTCTACCAAAAGACGCGACGCGCGGAAAGATACACTTGCTCTGAAACGACCCTGCCACTTCGTGGAAAACAGCCGAAGCGCCGACGGCCAGCCAGTGAAGGGGAAGGAAGTGGCCGAGTGGGCTCAGCACGTGAAGCGTGGAGCGGAAAGCTTGCGTGCTGGGAACCTCCCGTCTTGATTCCCCGCCGCTCCCGCCCGCTTCCACCTGATGAGTTTTGCAGCTCGGCACGCGCTCGTGTGATCACTACCGCGTGATGCACGTTGGAAAACCCCAGGTTAGTGGTTGTACCGCATCTGGCTAAATTTCTCATCTACAGCTAAGAGACCGATTGCCCGTTAAGGCGCATCTCCCACTGGTCAAGGCTGTATAAACATAAAGAGCAAAACCAATCCAGCCACAGCGAAGGGCGACCTGACGACGTACAGGACACTCTTGATCAACGTATGCGGCCGAAAGCGTAGCCCTCTAAGAGCAGCGCATATAAGGACAGCGGTCGACAACAAAACTTTCCGCCTTTGGCAACGCTTCCCGCACAGGTTTGGGCAACACAGGAGCGAAACCATACAAATCGTAAGTTCCGACATCGGTGCGGTTGCGTAACAACCCCCCCCCCCCCCCCCAAAAAAAAAAAAAAAAAAAAGAAAGAAAAAAGGAGGAAAAAAAAATTGAGATGGTTTAAGTCGGTGAGGGCAAGATGGCTGCGCACTGGTCTGCCTCTACTTGGCCCAGTCGGCCATCTTTCATCCAATCCATCCAGCAGCCAGCCGCTGCTTCGCCGCTCAGGCGCAGAGGCCGCGAGAGAGGTGCAGCCAGGGGGGTGAAGCTCTTCGGCTACTTCCGTCCGGCCGCGTATATTTATGACGTTCGTCCGGTCCGGCGAACTGCTTACCGATTGCCGCGCTCCAAGCGGGTGTGGGCGACTGTTATTTCGTTTTACATAAATATGATTCATATAATTTAATGAACGTTAAATAACGGTGAAGTTGTTTTGAAGGTGCGAACTGGCCTTGAAGCCTGCTGTCGTAACTTCCTCTTCACGCTTTCAACGCGTCTGGGCGTCAACGAGGTAGAGGGGCTTAGAGCGATAAACCGGGGTTCCGGTCTGCACTCGAAAGTGACCCCCATAAGGCGGCTGCCATTGTACGCAAATTTGACCACTCGTCACATGACCAAACCAAATACGTGACGTCACAGGAAAGATGGCAGCGCCCAGGCAGCGGCTGGTCCCAGCTGGGCCGGAGCTTGTCGGATGCGTTGTTTGTTGTCGTTCGTGTCGGCGAGTTGATTTCAGACGCGGAAGCCGTCATATGAGGCCGGTCGAAAGCGACTTCAGAGTTCAGCGTGGTGTCGGACGTAGGTATAACGTGAACAGAAGGAGGAACGGTGTGCATTTCGCTGGTGACCGACGGGGATATTAGGGAGTTTTAGCAAGTCGCTTTTTCAAGCTAACACGGTTCCAAAATCACGAACGGTACAGCTGGACCGTTCCGTGAAAACCGTGCGTGAAATTCTGACATACTTTAGCGAATCGTGAAAGTTGCGCGACCGTGTAAACGATGATGCTGATGGTGGCTTAACGGTGGCGCCATCTTCTTAGTGAGCATGTGAAACATTCTGCAACGTGTAAATCCGTGGCGGACACCGTGGTGGCAGGCAGGCGGCTCGTGTCTCCGACGCACGACCGATGGGCAAACAAGACGGCCGATGCAACATTCGCTCGGTCGGAATTCTCAAGAACCGCGAAGCAGCCAGACGGAGTAAAAGCATCTTAAACGACCGTAAAGGCATGTGGTGTGTCTCCGTCATCCTGAACTTGAACGATCGTTCACGCTGTAGCGCCGTCGAACTCAAACCATTTCGGCCTGCTCGCGGTCGCCACGGCAGCCAGTCTGCCCGCAGATCGCAGACATTTACCAGCATGCGTTGTTTACATGCATTCACAATCGCTTACCATTAGTAGCAGTCTCCGAAATTATTTGGTTCTAACCTCTCAAATGAAGCAGACTAACAGGACGGCAAATCTCCTCTCCGCTGTCCTAAGCCTAACGCTCGGCCGGTCGGCGAAGGCAGCCGCCAGAACCGACCGCCATCTTTTTTACCCGAGTCGCGAACGCGTGCTGGCGGCGTTCCGGTGACGACTCCAGCGGCTGGACGGGGAGAAACGAACGGAAAGAGCCTCTCGACGTCCCGAACGACTCCGCGCGCGCATGCGCGGTAGGCGCCGCCGATGCGTTGGAGGGCGAACCCGTTTCGTGCGGAACGCACCTTGCCAAACCTTCCTATTGCCACGAAAGAGGACAACCGGCCCTGGCATGCCGTTGACCTCGGATCGACCTCGCATACCGCAAGTAAATTTTAAGCTGACGTTTCTCGGTGCTCTCGTTGACCATCTTACCGGAATCTTGCGAGGTCTGGCAGTGCAGCGCGTGCAATATGTTTGATACGCAAGTTAAGCGACGGAAATTGCGTGAGTCGTGCTTGGCAGTGTGCAATCGTGGTGCCGCTGTTACACCAAATGACCGAAGGCTCACTTTCTTGGCTGTGCGGCGCACGGGAGAGCGGCCTGCGTTGGTAGTTCCTGTGCCGTAGCTTTAGGTGATGCCGTAGCAGCGTTTCCCAAATTGTCTCTGGCGCAGACGTGCACTTTCACGGAGCACAGGTGTTGCAGTTGGTATTGATTCCGCTTGTCTGTCGCACGTTTCTGTCGACCAGTTTCGATCAACACTGGCACAAAATTGCAGCAATACGTAACC